>VXBW01003040.1:458467-509375 GCA_013400375.1 Thinocorus orbignyianus
TTTAAAAAAATTAAATTAAATTTAAAATTTTTTTGGGGGGGGGGGTGTGTGAGGTATAGCAGGACTTTTTTTTTGCTCCCCTCTGGAGCAACATCAGCAAGAGCAGCAGGCTGGAAGTTCCGCACTGCCTGTGGTCTGGCTGTAAGCAAGCGGGAGGATGTGCGTGCACAATGTCATGTATTTCTCAGGATACTTTGGGAATATCAGCGACACGGGAAGTGACAAGAGTATCAATGACACAAGGACAAGGGGAAATTAACTGTGAGCTGGTGAAAACCACATTTTCCACTCGAACGGTGCTGCCTGAGTCAAATGCCCAAGCTGGAGAGTTTATTGACCTGCTACATTCGTTGTCACAGATGCTAAAAAACAACTGGAGCCAAACCCATCATGTCTCACACATTTGGTGACTGCCACTTCACCAGCACGGGTGGGTATCTCACCCCCACAGTGGAGATGAAGAACCCTTAACATTGATTCATCCCGTGTGCCAGAGGAGATAGTTCTTACTGCTCTAAATACTGAAGGATTATGAGTCTTAGAGAAAAAACAGCAGTAAAGGTTCCTCTAGGAAGAACCGAGCTGAAAAGGAAGCTCAGGTTCGTGAGTGTGTATCTAACGTAAGCAAATAATACAGAAAACCCCCAATGTGCTCAAAAGCACTAGGAAACAGCATGGACCCAGAGGTGGATCTGGCCACAATTACCCAGATTTTAAAACACATATGGACACAGGCTCCTGGATTCACAGCCCCTGGCTGGAGATCTTCCTAGCAGAAGAAACCATCGGGGACGTGCAGAATTATTTCCCTCTTGTTTTCACATTGCAACCTTGCAGGTCTTGGAGGCTGGGGTTCCGATAACGTTATCTAGCAGGGAGAGGGAAGTGCAAAGTTCAAATTGGCTGGAATATCACAGATAATTTACACTCTGCTTGCCGAGGCCCTTGCCTTGCAGCACGCTCCTCCAGAAGGCAGCAGCAGCAGCTGCCAGTTTCGTGCATTTAATTTGGAAGGGTTTGGATGGAAGGAGGGAGGGAGGAAGGATCATCTGTGCATCTTTTCAGCACGAAGCCTGCTATTACCTGCCTGCTCGGGATGTTATCATGGCTCTCAGGAAACATGCCTGGACTGCAGAAGAGGCACGAACTGCATTGATTCTGCCCAGCACCTGGGTGTTCGGTGCTAGTATGTACTGTGCATAATTGTATCAGGGAGGTGGATGCTGGACATTTCAGTGGGAACATTTGGAGATACAGTTCTTAAGGGCAGGGAGGAGTTTTGACATTGAAGGACATGCATTTTAGAACCCGTGGGTCAGTGCACAAATCGCTTCACCACAGAGACACAAACTGCCACTGGGTTTCAGAAACAGAGGGGAGTTCATCCACCTCTTTCAGGTTTTCAGGGCTCTCTAAAAATTTATTTGATGTTGAAATGGTGCACACTCCCTCACATTGTTAAAGATTTCTTCACAGCCCTCATGACTTATTGGTCTTCCCTTCCTTTTTTTTTTTTTCTTTCATAGAAGTGTACCTTTTGAACCCTGACTCACTGCAAGAGGTGGGGCTTGTGGCAAACTTTCTAGCTGAGGAGTGACAGAAAACAGCACGAGCCCCGCTGGAAAACACACATGGTCTCAACATGGCGAGCAAACCACATAAGACAGCGCCGTTATTCCCTCCTGTCTCCATCAGCTCAGGCTTTGAGATCTGTTCCATCTCCCACAGAGGACTTTGGCTGAAATCCCAGCCACATGGTAGTCGCTGTGGGGGGTGTCTCTCCCAGCACATCCTCACGCTGCCTTTCTCAGGACCCACCTGAGTTCCCACCAGAGCTGACCATGCTGCTCCTCAAAACCCTCAGACCAGCAAAACCTGATTTATATTGTAGAATCATAGAATCATAAAATGGTCAGAGTTGGAAGGAACCTTCAAGATCATTCAGTTCCAACCCCCCTGCCCTGGGCAGGGACACCTCCCACCACACCAGGTTATAACAATTCTACATTCTTTCTCTGTTGAGGACTCCAGAGCTGGACACAGGACTCCGGGTGGGGTCTCATGAGCACAGAGTAGAGGGGGAGAATCACCTCCCATGACCTGCTGGCCACAGTTCTTTTGATGCAAATGGCTGTGCACTGGAAGCAGGTTTTAGTGTCTTCAGAGCTCTTCATGAACAGGACACCACTTTTCTCTGCAGCTGAGGCAGGGTGATGCAGGGAAATCCTGCCTCAGCTCCCGGGGAGGAGGCAAGCACCAAGCACCCAGCCCTTGGGGATGCCTGTGGAACAGAACTTGGGTTTCCAAACCCAAAAGCCTCCATCCCCGGAGCAGGAAATCCTTCCTTTCAGGTGGGTGTTGTCTTGCACTTTCAACTCCACGATTTGCATGAGAAGATCTCATCCTGCTGTCAAAACAGCAAAGCCCTCACATTTTATGCTCCGCCACGAACTAGTAAATATGAAATATATTCAAATGCAGAAGGCATTCCCTTGCCTCCTTGCAGAAGCTGATCAATATCTCCTCTCTCAGCTAGCGCTGCTTCAGTTAGTCCCCTTGGCCTGGCCCTGATTAGGCTTCCTGGGCTGACTTTATTTTTAGCCGGGAGTGGCATTTTTTTTCCTCTGGAAGCTTTCCCTGCCTCACTTCGCGCAATGAAAGCTGCTTGCTGGCATGACACTTTCTCCTCCTCGTTACTGTTTCCCCCTCTTGCTGACTTCGTAGCCTTCAAAACATCAGTTTGCTTATGAAATTATCAGGCTGCCTGCCGTGGGAGAGAAAAATGACTGAGTGCACAGCTTGCAGGCTGGCACTGGGGTTTTGCAAGGTGTTAAAGCCCACCAGCACCTGAGACCCCTCTCTGTGCCTGGCCAGAGATCTCCCAGTTGAGGGCTGCTGAAGAGAAGTCAAGGTGTGCTGCACACAGCTTCAGGAGAATCGTTTCTGTGTTGGATTCACGGGGCTGGGGAGGGGGTCATGGAAAAAAAAGGACATAGAACTGTTGGAACAGGTCCAGCGCAGGGCCACCAAGATGCTCAGAGGGATGGAGCAGCTCTGCTGTGANGTGATAGCACCACCCTCTCGCAGACTTCACAGGGACTGCGACAATCTCACCTTTCAGAAATGCCACTCAAGGGGGAACTTAAAAGGTAAGAAAAACCTGTGAGTGAGGTTTATTATGCAAACAAGCCAAACCAGCTACTGTATATATTGCACTGGAGTGAATACATGACCAAAATCACTCTGGGGACCCACCTGTCACTTCCAGCTACTCAAAGTTATGTTCTCAAAGTTTATGGAGCCACTAGCATTTCCTGAGTGCACCTGTAGCTTTCATGGCCTGCCTGTAATGACACTCACGACGGAGAGGGGTGACCAGGCTCCCACATACGGAGGAGAAAGCGACATGGAGGAGTAAGGAGCCCGCATCATATCTGCAGCCAGGACAGAGCTTTCCTTTATATTTAACAGCTTAAGTGCTAAATTCTCACCCTGTTTTATCCCAGCAAGCCACTTTAAAGAAAATTGCCGTGGTGGTAGAAATTAGCACCCCAAAAAAAGTTGTCAGACGTGATGCATCTGTTCCAGCACGCTCCCTCGCAGCCCAGGGCGCTGCCAGCAGGAGAAGCTCCTTTAAGAGAGGAGTTTGCAGCGAGCTGGCTGCTAAGCCATTTTCAGAAACACAGACATTTCCTAGGGCAAAAGAAGTTCCCGGTACAAAAGGTGGAGGGAACCTTTTGTCATAATAATCTCAGTCATTTTCACAACACGCCAGGTTCCCCGGCGGCGTGGCGAGTACAAGCGCGGGAGACTCGACGCCCGCTGGAGCTGCAGCAATGGGGAGAGAAAAGCTTAACACTCATGGCACTGTTCCTCACATTCAAAGGCTCTCAGAGGAAACTGCCAGGAAAGCAAATATGGTTTTAAGCGGGGACGTCTCCAGAGACTCAGGAATCTTTCTACTGGATGTTCTGAATACGGGTTGCGAGCCTCAGAAATCCTGATAAGAAAGTTCCTGCTGAGATGTTCTGTTGAAGTTAAAACGTCTATGTGGAGCCACTGGAAATCAGCAAATAAAATGTGCATTAGAGACTCACCATGCACATTTTCAAGCCTTTGGAGAATTCTATTACATGCAAAAGGGGAAGAAGGATTTATGGAGATTTACAGAACTGGTAAACATATTTATTTTGATTATGAATATTATAACCATGTATATTGTACACGAGCACTAAACCATGCATTAAGCTGTGAGGATTTTGCTGTATTTTCCTTGGCTGTTTGTAAAAAGTAAGACACTTGCTGCATTGATTTGTGACCCCATCCCCTTCGCTCAGCCATGACATTTGCTCCTGCGTTCAGCTGTGACTCAGAGATCTCCAAAGGATGAGGACATTCAGTTCCCAGGTCGAACCTTTAGTCCACCTCTAATTTTAATGAACCAGAAACGGAACAAGGATCAGAAAAAGGAGGTGATTGAAAACCAGGGCAGCTTCTCTGGAGGTACTCAGATAGCTGGGGACTAGAAAACCACCAGCTAGAGCACGGCAGTAGGCAGTAGGCTGCCCGCCACTCATTTTATGAGAGAAGCATCTTGTGTTTTGAATGCCCAGTACGGATGCACTTCTAGCACACCAGGCGGACAGTGACTCTCTCAAAGCTCTTATCTGCATACAGCTTTATCTACTGTCATCAAAAATGTAAAAAAAGGAAAGGAGAGGGAGAGATTCTGGTTTTCAGTTATGCGTAAAAACAAGGTTTGCAGCCTGTTTGTGCCTGGAGATGCTCCCTGCCACAGCTTCCAGGGCTGTCGGCTGGGCAGACAAAACCCAATGGATAGAAAACAAGCCCAAGGCCATGGGAGAAAGACCAAAACCCAGGTCACAGCTACCTGGCTTCTGCCTGGGTTGGCAGGGGAGGGAAGAGGCAGAGAGGAGGCATTAACACTGCAGTCCCATGGTGAGAACATCTCTACCTTCCTTCCCTCCTCTACCACTGCCCTGCCCTAGTGCCACCCTGGGCAAATGGCTTGCCATGTAGCTGGGGCAGCTTCATCTCTCCACGCCAACCTCTTTATAGCAAAAATCTGGGAAGCTTTGGCAAAGGATGGGCAATGTGGTAACAAATCAAGGACTAGTAAAGGCATGGCAGCAGAAATCACCGGGAGATACAAAGACAGGCTGAGGGAGCTGGGGCTGTNTGTCCCAAGCAAAACCCTGCTACTAACACAACTATGGACTGCAAAAGGTATGGGGTCAAAAAGAGATCTTGCTTTTTCAATCTGGTATTTGAAGGGGAAAATGGACATTTGTGGGAAAAGGACTGGAAATGATGAAAGTGGATTAGGAGAAAAATACTATATATTTGTACATAGTTATATAGGTGGGATAACAGAGCATGTTGCTGCAGTCACTGGGAAGGCTGGCTTTCCCTTTGAAGCATGAGGAATTCATGTAAACAGGAACCAGTGAGCAGCCCAGTCATCACAAAGGGATAAAAAATCCCCTTGGCCTGGCCCTGATCTATATAATGACACATATATATGGTCTAGATAAGGCAGTACAGAGGCAGTGACTTCATTCTAACTGCCTGATTAATATGTCTGCAGTTAGCAGGACACTGGACTCCATAAAGGCAGTGAGTGGGAAGGAGATAAGCAAGGACACAGTGATATGTTTGTTCAGGTGTTAGCATGACAAACATTTTACACCTGCAGACTTCCTTTGTTTTTTAATATATTCCCCTCCCATTCTCTGAAGGCTCAGGTCTCTGGCTGCCTCCTGAGAGAAGCAGACAAATGGCTTTTCTAGTATTGGGGTTAGGCAAAAGAAAAACCCCAAAAACTGGAGAGGCTGGTTTGTGTGCACCATGGCCAGGGAGGCTGCAGTGCAGGTGGCCGGAGAGAGGTCTCACTGTGGCAGAACTGAGGAATAAAGAAATGGGAAGTTCTGGGGCAGACAAACTCCACCTCATTTTATGAGCCAGGCTCTCCTCCCATCTGCACCAGTAAAACCCCCCCAGCTCTGTTGAGCTGACATCTGGGAGAAGCCTGTGCTGCCTCCAGTCTCACTGACTGATGGGAGCCCTGGGCAATAAGGATCCCTGAAAATCAGACTGGTGGCTTTTAGGGGTTTTTTACATATTTTTTTTTTTTCAGGGGATTTCCTAAAATGGCAACATTATCTTATTAACTTGTCTGCCGCAACAATCTTGGGGCAGGTTTCTGGCTTATTAAAAATAATGCAGCATGTCAGGTAGTGTCAAGCTAACATAAAACTAACTCTGCCTAAAAAAGTAACTTGCTAAAAAAGAATACCCAGTTTTCTAGATCCTGTATGTACTTCATAGACACTTATCATAGTGATAATGGAATAAGAAGTGGTGTAAAACTACATCACTTTCTTTAATTTACCTTTTGAACCAGTGTAAATGACTGTAGTTGGCCAGCAAAGAAAATTGGAGCATGTTAAATATCCTGTATCTCTTTCTGCCATGCATCTTCTCTCTCCCCAAAACCCGTCTGGAACATTTTAAGACTTCAAGGTGGACCAAGAGACCTCAAAGATGAAGTATCTGTCTGCCAGTGAGTTGGGTTTGGTTTGAAAGGCAATGATGAGCCCATCAGAAGGAATCCTGAATGGCATATTTAGCAGGCTGCTCTCCATCACCATTCCCTTCTCCCTGACAGAGAATCTACAAAACTACGTGAGGTCTGGCACATGTTGGGGACAGACTGACAGTCTCCCTGGGCATCAGCAGCAGCAGCTTAGTGGCAGCAAAAAAGAAACACTTGATAAGAAATCTTCAGAAAGGATTAAAGGAAGGCTAAATTTGCCATCTGAAAAATGCAAGGAGGTCTAAGTTGACACCATTAGCATCTTTGTCTTTCGAGTAAGTTCAGCAAAACCCTGTTGCTGGTTCTGATAGCAAGATTTCCACTGACTCTGGTGGGGATCTGCAAAGTCACACTCTGTGCACTCAGACTTTGCATCAGCTGTTCCTGCAGCCAGCACGACCAAAAACCATGGGCCAGAAAACCAGCAGGGGCAATCTGGTGTAACATCCCATTCCCAGCTCAGGATCTGGACCTGCCTTTGCCAATTGGCTTTGGGGGCTTCACAAAGAAAGTTCTGGCAAAACTGACTGCAAAAATGAAAGGCTGCAAAGAAGCAATTTCAGTTCCAACATCCGCTGCAGCTTTCAGAGAGGTGATAGCATAAAACATACAGCAGCATTTCATCTCCCCTTCCACCCAAGAAGCTGCACCCTCCGTGGGACACCAACTGGGGCAGCTCATCCTGCTCTCCACGGTGGTGGCCCCACAAGAGTCATGGTCCTTGTGGGCACTGCTTGGATGCTATGGATGTGAACACTTCTCTTTACTTAGAAGTAACTACTGTCCCTTTTGGAAAGGATGGACGTGACCAGCAGATAATACAGGGGTGGTTTAGTGAACCAGGCTTGAATGCAGTGTGAGAAGGAGAGAAGAAAAGAGGGATTTTTCCATGAGAGAGATCTTCACAGCAAAACAAGGGGCATCTGGCTGAGCCATGGTTTTATCCACAGAGATACCAGCAGCACAGCATGGGCTTCACACCAGCTGGAAAATGCAGTGTGTGTCCCTGGTTCTGGGGACCAACAGTGTGCTCTGCAGCCCCACAGCTACATCTGCCCTCCCTCATGTTGTTTTTGGTGCTCAGGAGACCAACCTCCCAGAGATATACCTGTCCACACGTCACCCGCACTGCAGTCCTGCCCCAGGGTGGGTTCAAGATTTGGCCTTCCATCTGGGCTCTTATTTAGTTGTATAATTCCTTCTAAACAAAGCCACCCAGACTGCTGGGGGAGGAAAAAGCAGAATGAGCTTTGACTCTGGAGATAGATAGAAAACAGGACAGCTGCAGAGATGCCCAGGGCTCCGACCAGAAGAGGTCAGAGTCCTGGTGTGTCTGTACGGTGGTGCAAGGCAGTCGATGTCCCTTACCAACCGCCAATCCATCTGCCAGGCACGGTGTCTGGTCTCCAGCTTCCCCAGTCACTGGGAATGGGGTGCGGGCTTCAGGAAGGTGCAGCTCAAACCCAGGGAACTCTTCAAGGCTGGAAAACAAAACAAGGCTTAATCGAAATAGCGTGGGTCTTGCAGGGCATGCTGCGCTCTTCCCTAGTGTCCTAACAGCCTGCAACCAAGCCATCGTCCCTCTTCTTCCAAAACCTCCTGGAAAAAATGCCCACCCAGTTTCACCAATCTCTTTCTTGGACGTTGAGAATAGAACGGAACAATTTTGGCAGGTCAGGTACTGAGCTCTTTCCAGTGGATCTTCATGATGTTATACTCTCTTTTTTTCCCCCCCCCGGATTTGTACACGTATGTCTGAGAGAGACAGATGTGTTTGCATGTGTTCAGTAAACAGCTTTAATTCACTCACCTCCAGTATGGTTGACAGCACAGGCTGCAATTGCCAGGAACAGCCAATGGACCTTCCGTGGACCAGCTGGATCTTGCTGAGCTGGACACTGGCCTTGGTACCAATACCTTCATGTGAAATGTGGCTCTGCTTTGGGGTCACTGGGATGGGCAGCAGGGAGGTGCCACTTGGCTTCTGGCTGTGCCGTAGCGATCAACATCTTTTCAGGATCAAGCCCTTCATCACAGGCTTTTTTTTCATGAAAAAGCTGAAACATCTGGTCCAGGACCCACCATCTCAAGGCAGATGCCACAGTGTGATCAGGTGTGGCAGGTCACAGTGGTCCTGGTGTTTAGTGTTGCCACAGGGAAATATAGAATCTTCTTCTGCTTTGTTGGTGCTAAGGCTGTGTGGTCCATGATCAGGGTTGTAGTGGCCTGGGTTCCCTGCAAGACCTGTTAGATAATATCAATCTAAGATTTAAGACACAGCTATCTAGACCTGGCTGTTGAGGATTTGCCCCATCCCTGGAGGGGTTCAAGGCCAGGCTGGATGGGGCTTGGAGCAACCTGCTCTGGTGGGAGGTGTCCCTGCCCAGGGCAGGGGGGTTGGAACTGGATGATCTTTGAAGATCCCTTCCAACTCTAACCATTCCATGAAAGATCTATGAAAGATCCCAACATGCTCGGAGCACAGAAGACGTGACATGCTTGCTTTTCACCTACACGCCCCAGCAGCACACCTCCTGTGGAGTGAGGATGAGGATCAGGTCTCCATAACTGTGGTTTTATACAGTAAGAGGATATTCTTCATGTGCTGTAATCAAATTCCGACTCGAAAGAACACGCACAAAGGAAATAAGTAATCTTCCCAGTGTTTACATTCATTACACTGAGAAACTCTGCACTGGGCACTTCTCAGATCTAAGTTTTGAAGGACAAACACGGTTTGACCGGTTTTGTACTTCTGGAAGAAAGAAAAACAGTTTGGGCAAATAAAGAACAAACCTGAGGCCTCAACTGCAATCTAAAATTAGGTTTCAAAGTACAAAAAGAATGTAAAGATCCAAGCAATCATTTTGCCTCCTCTTAGTGTTGATTGCTTCTGTTGATTTCCATACCTCAGACTGTTCTGGAAGCAAAAATGTTAGGAAATATATGTTTTACAGGTTTATTAAATTTATTAAGAAGACCTCATCCAACTGAAATTTGCAAGTCTGTGGGACAAAAATCAGTCAAATATGAATAAAAGTTCACTCAGACTTTTTTGTTTTAAAAAAAGATGGGCCAACTCAACTGTGAAATTCAGATCTGGGGACAGATTTTGGATACTGCAAATGTCTTGGCTTTGCGATGAAACTTCCCTGTAGCTTACTGCTGAAACACAGCAGCCACAAAGCTTTGACCCAGCTCAGCAGGTTAAATTCCTTCTCAAGGGCTTACAAAGTCCTTGCAGGACCTTGGCACCCCAGGATACCGGGGCTCTGCATCTGGTTCTTCTGATTCTCAGCTAGTTTCATAGAATCATGGAATGGTTAGAGTTGGAAGGGACCTTCAAGATCATCCAGTTCCAACCCTCCTGCCCTGGGCAGGGACACCTCCCACCACACCAGGTTGCTCCAAGCCCCATCCAGCCTGGCCCTGAACCCCTCCAGGGATGGGGCAGCCACAGCTTCTCTGGGCAACCTGTTCCAGTGCCTCACAGCAAGGAATTTCTTCCTAATATCTAATCTAAATCTTCCCCCTCTTTCATCAAAAGCTTTTTCCCCTTCAGCTTCTGCAGCGGGGCAGGTTTGTAGCCCGTGGAGTTACTGGTGGCAAGAGCAGACCTGATGCTGACAGTTTCCCTCTTAGGTGAGATGAAGGGGAAGGCAGCGCTCCCCAGGTGATGCTATCATTATCGGGCAGCTGCCAGGATTGTCTGGGCACATTGTGCTGGACTTTTCAGCTCCCAAACAGGCAGCACCGGGAGTTTTTCCCATGTATAATTTGTGACGCACAGCCAGTGAGTCACTCCTAACAAATAAAGTTCTTCAGTGACAGCAATACTCTCCCCCCAATTACTCCCAGCAAGACAGCAATGCTGGTTTAATTACCTCTTCCCCCAGCTAATGATCATTCATTGGATTTGAGATGACTCACGGCTGGCCTTTGATCATCATCACCACCCAGTGCCTTCCTGGTGGGAGGAGAGATGCGGTGGCCGTGCAAAGGACTTGGCTTGCTTGCCCAGATTTTGGGGTAACCAGCAGCTGCGATGAGGTTTCCAGGGGAGCCAGGCTGTCCACATGCTGAATGCAACCCCTGGATGCAAGGGGGGATGCTTTGGTGGAAGCTGAATGCTTCTCCCCACCGTCAAACCTGGGTGGAGGTCAGAGGGAGGGTGGGGGGCAGCTATGGGAGGCAGGAGGAAGAAACACGGCTGCTTCCAGCCTCTCCTGGTGCAGACTCACCACTTGGCCTTCACAAGCTCTAACAACCATGGCAACAAGGCCGGTTACACTGAAAATGAAAGGGGTTCAAGGTCCAACATCAAAGGGGAACCCTTCCTACCGTGCTGCTCTTGGGGCAAATTTTGTGGTTAGGCTGCTGAAAGCCCCCAGGAATTGCTCACCCAGGCTGTTCTTGTCAACAAGGAAATTCCTGTCCTTGGGTTTGGGGTTTTTTTTTGGGGGGGAGGGTACTGGTGGGTTTTTTTAACTGCTCTGTCTAATCTAGGGAAGGATTTGGTGCAAACAAAACAAAGCCCAGGTGCCCCTGGGTCTTCTCCTCCCATGGCACATCACGCCCTGCAAGAAAAAAGGAGCAGTGAGCTTGAGATCACACAGTTGCTGGGTTTGGGGTAGCCTGACCAGCATCAAATGTCTGCTCCCCCCTTCATCGTTTTTAATAACTCCATGTGCCTGGAGTTTTTGCTTTTTCAGGTCACTTATCAGCCAGCTATGTGAGAAGAAGTTTAAAAAACCCCACTGTTGCTCCCCACTTGTGCTGATCCCCAACATCTATATCCCAGGCAAACTCCGTGAAGGTCAGGGAAGAAACGCAATACCAAACACGTGGGAGAACTAGAGGACAAGGGAGGGAGAGAAACCTCCTTTGTTACTGGTTAAGTCCTTACCTACAGCTGGGTTCCTCTGATTTCATGAAGGAGGCTGTTTCTCACTGTGTTAGAAAGCTGGCTTTTCACTAGTCCTGAGCTGGGGAGCACAGTGAGGGGCAGGGGGGTGTCCCTGGGCAGAAGTTGAGGGTTGCATCCTGCTGTATCTTCTGCGCCAAGAGGAGCACAGCTCAAGGTTACCCTGCAGCCTTGCTGCAGAGGGGAATTCGGGACATGACTCAGGGATTCTGCATCAGCCCGTCCTCTCCCCAGCTCTGCCCAAAGCAGCATCTTCAGTTTCAGGAGCCTTTGAGCAGGCGCCCAATAAATCCAGGACTGAAACGGTGCAGCAGGGAAGACCTGGGAGATGCCGAGCGTGCATCCAGCATCTCCCACCACTGCTCGGTGCAGGGAAGGGGAAGGCGTGCTGTGGCTCAGCTGTGCAGCCCCCAGGCTTCCCCCAGCACAGGGCACCACGAAAAAATACACTGGGAGAAGAGTAGGACTCATTTGTGACCAGAAGATACTGAGATGACAGATGACTGGTAGTGTCTGTAGCTGTGCATCGTGTTCCTCAACAGGGNAATCTAGGGAAGGATTTGGTGCAAACAAAACAAAGCCCAGGTGCCCCTGGGTCTTCTCCTCCCATGGCACATCACGCCCTGCAAGAAAAAAGGAGCAGTGAGCTTGAGATCACACAGTTGCTGGGTTTGGGGTAGCCTGGCCAGCACCAAATATCTGCTCCCCCCTTCATCGTTTTTAATAACTCCATGCGCCTGGAGTTTTTGCTTCTTCAGGTCACTTATCAGCCAGTTATGTGAGAAGAAGTTAAAAAAAAAAACACTATTGCCCCCCACTTGTGCTGATCCCCAACATCTATATCCCAGGCAAACTCCGTGAAGGTCAGGGAGGAAACGCAATCCCAAACACGTGGGAGAACTAGAGGACAAGGGAGGGAGAGAAACCTCCTTTGTTACTGGTTAAGTCCTTACCTACAGCTGGGTTCCTCTGATTTCATGAAGGATGCTGTTTCTCACTGTGTTAGAAAGCTGGCTTTTCACTAGTCCTGAGCTGGGGAGCACAGTGAGGGGCAGGGGGGTGTCCCTGGGCAGAAGTTGAGGGTTGCATCCTGCTGTATCTTCTGCGCCAAGAGGAGCACAGCTCAAGGTTACCCTGCAGCCTTGCTGCAGAGGGGAATTCGGGACGTGACTCAGGGATTCTGCACCAGCCCGTCCTCTCCCCAGCTCTGCCCAAAGCAGCATCTTCAGTTTCAGGAGCCTTTGAGCAGGCGCCCAATAAATCCAGGACTGAAACGGTGCAGCAGGGAAGACCTGGGAGATGCCAAGCGTGCATCCAGCATCTCCCACCACTGCTCGGTGCAGGGAAGGGGAAGGTGTGCTGTGGCTCAGCTGTGTAGCCCCCAGGCTTCCCCCAGCACAGGGCACCACGAAAAAATACACTGGGAGAAGAGTAGGACTCATTTGTGACCAGAAGATACTGAGATGACAGATGACTGGTAGTGTCTGTAGCTGTGCATCGTGTTCCTCAACAGGGCATTTTCTCCTCTGATTTTGAGCCTCTATTCCCTATTTTTTTCTAAACAGCAGCACCACCATTAATTGCAAAGTGCTGTGTGGGAGTTCCAATTAAGCAGCTTTCACTAAAGGGTACTAGGATGTATTTTAAACCCTTTATGGGGTTATACGTATTTTCAACTTCTGGAAGAAACTTTCTTTCCAGGGAAGGACATTGCTGATAAGAACAACTCTGCAAATAAAGATTAAACCAGCTTTTTTTTTTTTTTTCATGGTGGGAATAATTTAATGCTCAGAGTGAGCAGGAAGCATACAGCTCCACAGCACGTTTGCATTACTGCCAGCCTCCCCAGTAGCATAAATTGCAGCCCCACAGAGTAATATTTACTCTCTGAAATCAGAAAGATATCTATATGCTAAGGCAGAGCCATGACTTTTAGGGAACCGTTTGGTTGCTATTGAATCCAGGTCCTGCTGCAAAACTTCAGTAAGGAATTTGGAGACTTAAGTTGTAGAATTTCTAGGAGAAAGAGATATTGTTTCTTTTGAAAAGTTGAACTAACACACATCTGTCTTCCTGAATTTGCAAGAGGCAGCTGAGGAAGCAATGAGACAAATGTTGTAAGGTGCCACAACTACACTGTGAGTATGACAACACTTTGTTTTCCTCTGAAAGCCCTGACTCCCCAAATCTTTACAGAAGCAGCTCAACTGTCTACTGAGAAAAAGATGCTTCTTCCTCTTGGTTTTCAAGAAAGCTTTAAAAATGCTGGCAGAAAAAGCTCAAGAACCAGAAGGTGAATGAAAACGTTTAGTCCCATGGATTTGAAGGCATGCTGTATGCAGGCTCCCCAGTGTTAATCCTCGAGGCTGAGTCTGATCCTACGGATTTCAACACTCTTGTGTATGGAAGTGCTGATTGCTCCGTCAGAGCAGGGCTCCTCATACTGCCCATCCCAAAACTGCCTCCCCACCCCTGCAGTGAGAAGATCTTGGTTGTCCCCTTGCCAGGATCTCCTGCTTCTCCACGGCAGCTTTGCCAGTGGACTCGGCACGGGCTGTACACGGAAAGGAAAAAGCACCTGATTTTCAGCTACAACACATGAAAGTGCAGGGCAACAGCATGACCGGACACTGAGACAGGGATGAGACAGAGGACAAACCACACTACATTATTAACACATCTGGTTAATTCTATGGATTTTGTTTCCCCTAATGGGAAATAAGCCGCCACAGGATTTTTAATTTTGTGCATCAGAGCCCTGGTTGATATCCAGAAGAGGGGACCTTGATAACAGGGTCTTGCTACACATCCAAACCGACAACACACAAGGGTTCAAGTTAACAACATTTCTTCTGAGTACCGTACAAGGCATCCAGATGAGATGAGGGAGACAGAGGCTTCACACCTTCCACTGGAGAGATGAGGGAGACAGAGGCTTCACACACTTCCACTGCTGCCCTACCACTGGGCCTTGTGGGTTTATTGGCCCCAATGTGCCCTAGACTCAGTGTTTCTTACTGAACAAGTTCAGTGGGATGGGGTAGTGGAAAGTGACAATCAAACATTCAATAAATAGAGACAGAACCAACAGGCAAATCCACCACAGCCACCAACGGCACCTGAGATGGGAACTAGTCTACTGGATCCAGTCATGCTTTGGGACAGTGGTGGCCCCCACCTGCAGAGTGAACTGAGGAAATAAACCACAACCTCAGAGAAGGGCATGAAAACCTCTTGGAGGCTTTGGAAAGCAGATATTTGAACTGCAAAGAACTTTGGGCATCAAGAAAAGCTGGGGTGGATGAAGGTTTAGAGCAACAGTGGAAGGAATAGACTGGGAAAAAGGCAAATAGAAAATAGGAAGTGGGCACACACACAGAAAAGGGGAGAAACGTGCCACTAACAGGAAAATGTAGCTGAATCTGGAAAGCATCATCAGTGTACAGCCACAGAGACAACCTCAATCATTCCCATTTACTTTAACATTTTGTTCATTGCTCCATCACGATTGCTGTCCTGCTCCAAAACTTAACGGTTTCCATAAAAAAACATGTTTAGGCATACTGCCAGTGTAAAAGATCTTTTTATTTTGGGTTTTTGGTTTTTTTTACTAGAAAATTTGAATTTGGGTCTAGACTGCCTGGAGACAAGCATTTCAGAAAACTCTTCTTCCTCCCTTATTGTTCTCTAAGCCCAGCTATGCCCATCTGGTGGGCTCTGCATCACGTCACCTGCCAGAAAGACGGCCATACAGCCTGGTTTTGATCTTTTACCTTTTCTGTTCAGTCACCCCTCCTGTATTCACCCTTTCTTCCTGGGAGAGAAACAAAAGCAAAGAGAAAAAAAAGAATGTGAGGATCCCCGCAAGCTCAAGTGTTATCTCACGAGTCAGGGAAAGATCAACATTGACTTTTGCTGGCTGCTGCCCCCAGCCCAGGCTGTACCTGTGGAAGCCCAGAGCCTGGGAATTCAGCAGCAGCAGATCATGGTTAACTCTCCAGCAGCCAGGCAGGCTCTGCTCTGTTCCCCTTTCCCCGGAGCCCTCCTTTCCTGAAAAATCAAGTATAATGAGTTTCTGCTCTGCCCAAGCAAAGATCATCCTCAGAATTCGCACCATTAAATGATAAAAACTAAAAAACTAAACCTGTTCTGCCCTGTCTCTCTGCTTTTCCCAAAAGGGCAAGTTTAAAAGAAAAAAATAAATCTAGAAAAAAATGGTGCAGTGAGCTCAGCTGCATTTCTTTGGTCTAGATGTTGTCCCAAAGTATCCAGAGGGACCTGACTCCCTGTGTCAGCCTGTCTGACCCAGGGTATCCAAAGCACCCCCACTGCAATGAGGGTACTGGCACTCCAGA
The DNA here is from genome assembly GCA_013400375.1 of Thinocorus orbignyianus. Taxonomy (NCBI): domain Eukaryota; kingdom Metazoa; phylum Chordata; class Aves; order Ciconiiformes; family Thinocoridae; genus Thinocorus; species Thinocorus orbignyianus. The sequence goes on from VXBW01003040.1 coordinate 474,363, forward strand.
GGGGAAACTGCTGCTCTGGTGGACCACCAAGAAAACTGGTGGCATAGACCAGGCTCCCTCATCCATTCCTGCAGCCCAGTCCTTGGAAGGGACTTTTCCTTCTCGCAGAACATGCCAGCTTTGCAGGTGACAGAGAGCATAGAGGGGATGCCTTTGTCCTCTCCGGGGGTCTCTGGGTGTGCAGAGTGCGGAGATTAACCTGACTGACCCTGTGTTCTCAGGAGATGTGAGTCAGAGTGAGTCAGCTCCCAGGCGACCGCCCTTTCCGCTCTCAGCTGCACAAGAAACACTCTATTATTGATGGCAAGCTTAATGAGGTGCTGGAAACAGCGATGGAGAACAATTGTTACTCCACAGCGGTGTGCACACAGGCTTTGGTGCCCAGAAACACCCCACGTCTTCTTCCCCCCTGCCAGCAGACACCACATGTGTCCCACCAGCCAAGGGAGATGTCCCATGGGGGTTGCTCCTCCTGAAATCTGCCCTTCCAAAAAGAGGTGTCTCTTCCCCATTCAAGATGACCAGCTTGCCCCTTCCCTACCTAACTGAGACCCTCCAGGATAGGACCTCCACCACAGACCCCTATGGAGACCCACCATCAACCAGCTTGCATCAACCCCCACATTTACAACCAGCTTGTGCTTCCTACCAGTCAAAGGGGAAAAAAATAAACCCACCCAAGCCAGGCTCCAAAGAAACTCTGCTGCAGCTGATGGGAAGTGATTGAAGCCACGGGAAAGCATCAGGCCATGGAGGAGGAGTGCAGCAGGCTTGATCCCAGATCCACAGGCACCACAGATGGTTGTTTGCAAGAGGGAAGGAGCCAGGCCTGTGTTTTTTAAGGTTGTATTTCTGCTGGGTTTAACATGCATTACTCTATTGGAGTTGTTTGCAACCGAATCACCCTGTTTCAGCCTGGAAAAAAACCGGCAGCGAGGTCAGCATCTCCCAGACCAGGGAGTAAATTTGTGTGTGGAAAGATAGAGAAACTGTTGTTAACAACCCTGGCTTGGCTTTTCCAGCCCAGCAAGCAGATTTTTTCCTTGTGGCGGCTGCCGCTGTGTACTGCAGACTCTTTTTCCTTCGGAAAGGTGGTAGTTTAAATTGGAGTTAGACGTAGGGTACCTGCCAAGTTCAACATGCCTCCGAGACAAACAGGGCTCTGTCCGCGAGAGGCCCCGCATCGCCGAGGCTACGCGGAGGCCAGCCCAGCTATGGAAAACAGCGAGGAGAGGACTTGGCTGCATGAAAATGCAACTGCTTCTTGTAATGTAGACATAAACTTTTCAAGGAAGGGTTGCTGGAAGGGCAGAGAGAAATGTGAAATACAGGCCTGAGTGTTGGTTGTTGGGTTTTTTTTTGGTATTATTATTATTTTTGCAAGAGTTCATTCCTAGTTCCCCTGTGCTGCACACAGGCACTGCTCTGTGCCCTGGCTGCCCCTGAGCCAAGACCACTCAGCACTGGGACCAGCAGGTTTCAGCCCTTTCCAGCAGTCAGGCCACATGTCCTAGGCTCAGAGTCCATCTCACCATGTCCCTTTCTCCCACCATCTCCAGCAAGAGGGGATGGAGAACAAATGCAACCCACATGCTCTCCGGGATCTCTGAACCGCCTGGGTGCCACTGGAGAGAAATCAAAGTGAGGAAATCAAAGAAATCAAGTCAAGCCCTGGGTGACTCCCCTGGTCTGGGAGTTTGCGGGGGGATCCTTCAGAGATGAGTTTCAACAGCATTGATTCCTCTCTTGAGCTGTAAGGGTAAGAGGCAGAGCATCCCAGCCTTCCCCAGATGCCTGGTCAGGCACCCTGGTGGAGAGCACTAGTGCATGCAGGACCTGCAGCACTGCGTGGGAAAGAGGAAACTTGCTCCCTCTTCCCGTTCCTGCTCCCGTTTCTCAGGTGGGAATGGTCACGGTTTGCCCTCCTCATCTTTAAAGCTTGTGGTAGCCTGTGCTGAAGTGCTATGCTCAACATGAAGCTAAGATCTGTGATTAAAGGAACATAACCAGTTACCTGGTCATTCATAAACCCATGCTACCATCCCCATTATCTATCCCAATTAGCTAGCAGACCCCACCAGGAAGGCGTCTGCAAGCAAAAGAGATCCAAATCTCTACAGGCAGAAGCCTTTTTAAAAGAGGCCCTAGGCACCCACAGCAAGTGGAGATCCCCAAAATGTGATGCCAGAAGAAAGAGCAGAAACCATGGGAGATGACCTACATGTCTTTTTTGGCGAGTCCTTCATATTTTAGGCACCCAGAAGCAGCAGAAGGGCCTGAATAACTGAAATTAATCTAAAAGCTCCTTGTGTGGCAATAAAAGATGAAGCTGAAAGGAGAGCTTTTCCAGACTGGTGTGTGAACCAGCTCCACAGCATGGAGAGAGGGACGGGGTGAAAAGGGATGCACTGCCAACACTAAATCTGCTGCAAGGAGCAGTTTTAGGCACACAGTGGAAGCTTTGCCCCTTTCTTCTCCCTCCCTTGCATTCACTCCATGTTAACAAGCTTAGTCCTAAATCCTTCAATGTTTTCTGCATGAGCAGATCACCACTCCTGGGCAAAAGCCACTGGATCTCAGTGGCCTTCCTGGGGATGGACAGGGGATAGAGATGCAGGGAGAGGAAAGGAAGGGCCAATAGATATGGAAACATTTGGGCACAGCACAGCTGAGGCTGTTCCTGTTCAGACAGCATAAGGGTACCAGCTACAAGGACTTCACCAAATACAAAAGTGACGGTATTGAACTGTTGGACTAGGGCTTTCCGACAAAATTATCTGTCCTTGGAAAAGTCTGACTCAAAAAAAACAGAGACTTCCCATAGAAATGTACCTGTGTCTACAAAAGCTTCCTTCGGTCCCTACCTGGACCTGGTCTTGCCTGACTTGTCTTGCTTGTTCTCCTCCTCTGCACAGTTTTGCCTGAAAAAGGCCCAGAGCAGCTCCACAGTTTGAATGCTGCTCTGCCCAGCTCCCAGCAGGAATTTGGTGGACCTGTGTCTCACCTGCCAGCTGAGCACCCTGGCAGCTGGGTAGGTTTTTTCTCCATTACACACCTCCTTCTCTTTCCTCCCCTGCCATCCAGCACCCAAAGAACCCATCCAATTTCCTTTATTTTCCCTGCTCGTACAACTCACTCTCAGACTACCAGTAGACCCAGCAGAATTAATCACTGCAATCATTATCATTAATCCAGCCTGTTTGCTGAGCCAGTCCTGACGGGTGAATACATTTCTCATTCCTAAGTATTTGCCAAAATAGCTGGGGTGAGCCATTTAGCCTGAAGCTATTTGTAGCAGCTATTTGTGGTCCTCTCCATGAAAACTCATCTCTCCTGTAATGGCCAGCAGAAGCCCCAAGTGCTGTTGAAACCCCTCTCAGGTGCTGTGTTGAGCACCTTGGTGCAAGGCATGTTCCCCTGACCCATTTCTGACTTAGCAGCCAATCTGTCCTGCAGGGATGGCACAACCCAGCTTGGCAGAGTGTAGCATTGGCTCCTGGAAGCAGACCTGTCACTCCCCAAATTAATGCTTTTCCCCTCTATAACCATTATTTTTTTCTTTTTCCTTTTTTTTTTTTTTTTAAATTCTCCCCAGTCATAGCTTTTCCTGGCCACGGACACCAGAGTTAGGTGGATTTTCTGTTTGCCTCTTCAAAAGTGCACGTGCACATGGGTGGGGAAAACGTACTAAATGCCAAAGATTATATTTCTCCAAGTGTTGTAGTAGGTTCTATGGTTACGGTCACAGAGAGCAGGGGAAATGTGAATGCTGAAGGGGCTGCAGGAGCTGGAACTGAGCCTCTGTGCCTAAGACTGGTGTGGATTTAACACGAGTGGCTATAGGCTAGGTGATCTATTCAAAAACAATAACCCATACACTCTGTTGAAGCCTAATCTCTTGGAGGAGTCATTTCTGGTGATGGCTGCCTAAAACTGTTGTGTTATTTCTATTTCCTAAACCCTGCTTAGGATGTGAAACATCCTCAGTCTCACAGAACCTTTTAGAGACACCATGTAGCTCGTTGTTACTTGCTTCTGCAATTACACAAGCAATACGTGTTTGACATGAATTAAGCTATTAATTAACTATGCATGTGTACAGCAATTTGAAGGGTTCACTCCTTATTAAATATGGGATAATGTGGCAAACAAAATCCCTATTAGTGACATATTGTAAATCTTGACAAAAAAAGACCCTCGGCTAGTCAGTCAACTTTTGATAACAAATATTAAAATGTGAGCCAGAAAATGACAAAAGCAAGCCCAGCCTGGTGCCTGCAAATAAAAAACCAGGTTTTGAGATGGGTGGAGTTCAAAAGGAGCCCTGGATTAGCCAGACAGCACTAACATCATTCCTCCAGGCCGCGTAGCCATGAGGATCCCAGTGTGCAGCGGCTGTTATCCGGACTACAACAGAAGAGATGGCATGAAACCTCTTCCAAACTTAAGCCCGTGGAAGTCAAAGCTGATTCCACTGGATGGGCACTTGGCCCATAAAGTGCTGAAAAGCAGATATTCCATTACTTTCTTTGCTTACTTGGAAGTGCGGTCGCACAGGTGGTCAGTGCGGGGACCACACTCAGGAGGTGTCCTTGTTTGAGGTAAAATGAACCAATTTTGTGTTTTACAATTTTACTTGCTTAGCTGGGCCTCTTCTAACTAACTAAACTCTTCCTCTTCTCCTTTTTTTTTCTTAAAGGGGGACAGGGGGATCATCTGTCTTTTCTGATAGGTCAGAACCACGACAGGAGGGAAGCAGGAGGTTTGCACTGAAGCCACACCTTCCCTGCGTGCATGCTCACATCCTCTCCCTGCTTATCTTTTCCCATTCTCTGGATCACACAACCTGTTTCTGACCAACTGCTTCAACCTTCCTCTGATGGAAGAGGGGTGGGTTGGCCTCGTCGGCGGCAGGATGCAGGCAGGCAGGTGCTCTGGATCTGCTGACCCACTCGCAGCTGCCACTAAATGACTTCCAGTCCATACCTTGATAGTATGATACCTTTGCCTGGCTGGAGAGGACTCTGCTTCCACCGTGCCTCTGCCAAGGCCATAAAGCAAATAATGAAAACATAGTGTGTCAAGGCATGAGATTTCAGAGGTTCTGCCTGTAAATTTTTTAGCCTTTTTAGCCTTTGAGACCCCACCTGGAGTCCTGTGTCCAGTTCTGGAGTCCTCAACATAGAAAGGACATGGAACTGTTGGAACAGGTCCAGCGCAGGGCCACCAAGATGCTCAGAGGGCTGGAGCAGCTCTNTGCAAACAGGTGATAAAACACAATTGCTCCCTCCATTTCAAGTGAGAGAGGTGTACAATAAGCACCCCCGAGAAGACGAAATATATTGTTCCACGGCTCGATATATTCATAGTTTTAGACCCACACGTTGCACTAAATGAGTTGCCATCCATCAGCCAGGAAACGCTTTAGGTCTGTGAAGCGTGCGGTGGCTGAGAGAACCAAAGGATGTGCTGCAGAGCCCTTCATCATGAGGACGGGGACACTGCTCTGGGAAACGGTTGTTTCCCAAGATAAAGGTTCATGGATCAAAACTCAACCCGAGAAATAACAGTAAAATCACACTGAGGCTCTGGAATGGCCCTGGACCAGCTCCCAGAAACACACTGTTAACAAAGGGATTGCAGGAAGTCTCTCCTCGCTGCGCTGCGTGGAGGCTCCCCGCTTTCCTCCTCCACGTAGGCAGGAACCCCCTTGACACAAGCAGTAATTCTGCCCAGGTAGAAAAATAAATTCATGTCATGTAGACACTTTCATAAATGAAAGAAGAACTTTACCACAAGACCTATTTTTTGGGGCATAAATGGGCCAGCCTTGAAATTTCGAGTTGTTAAACTTCATAGAATCATAGAATGGTCAGAGTTGGAAGGGACCTTCAAGATCATCAAGTTCCAACCCCCCTGCCATGGGCAGGGACACCTCTCCCTAGAGCAGGTTGCCCAAAGCCCCATCCAGCCTGGCCTTAAACCCTTCCAGGGATGGGGCATCCACAGCTTCCCTGGGCAACGTGTTCCAGTGCCTCTCCACCCTCACACCAAAGAACTTCTTCCTAAGATCTCATCTAAATCTCCCCTCTTCCAATTTAAAACCATTACCCCTCGTCCTATCACTCCACTTCCTGACCAAGAGTCTCTCCCCAGCTCTCCTGGAGCTCCCTTCAGATCCTGGAAGGCTGCTTTCAGGTCTCCCCGGAGCCTTCTCTTCTCCAGGCTGAACAGTCCCAGATCTCTCAGCCTGTCAAACTTGTATGCCTGGGGCTCATATTTGCCTCATATTTGCACAAAACCAACACCAGCTTTGTGCACCTGATCTCCACACATCTTTACTTGCAACTTGGATGTTAATTCACGTGTCTCTGAGGGGAATCAAATCCTTTCTTGTCTCAGTCCTGCAGCAGAGACTACTCCAGGAACAAGGTGAGCACGCTAGGATGGTGGGGAGGTATGGCATCAACAACAGCATTTTCCCCCAGCCTTCCTTGCAATCAGATCCCAAAGATTCATTTTGGAAGTACCTAAAAGTTCAAAATTTGTCTCTGCAGGAAAATGCTGACAAAATAAACCAGGTGTTGAATGCAAAGCCCCTTCACTGTTGTAGGAAAGCTACCTTTATCCATACTCTTCTTCCAGAGCAGAAGTGTTCAGACGGAAACCACTGCAGAACAATGTTGGTCTGCATGACTTTTTGGAGGAAAGACAGAAAGGCTGATCTTCCAGCCAGCTGCCAAGATATTGCAGCCATGGGGCTGACTGGAAGGGAGGGAAGGCTCAGTGCATTGGGCTGGATCAGTGTGGTGGCTCAGAGTAAAGGCAAGCATTGATCTCATCAATGCTTATCAATATCTAATGGGTAGGCGTCAAGAGGATGGGACCAGACTCTTTTGGAACACAGGAAATTCCATCTGAACATGAGGAAAAATTTATGTATGTTGAGGGTGACAGAGCCCTGGAATAAGCTGCCCAGAGAGGGTGTGGAGTCTCCTTCTCTGGAGATCTTCCAAACCCACCTGGATGCATTCCTGGTCTAACCTGCTCTAGGTGAACATGCTTTGGCAGGGGGGTTGGACTAGATAATTTCCAAAGGTCCCTTCCAATCCCTACCACTCTGTGATTCTGTGTGTTTCTGTGACCAGCCCTCGATAGGCTTTGGCAGGGCAAGAGCAGTGTCCACTCCTGCCAATACCCTGGTTGCAGTATGCTGAGCAGGGGGGGGGAAATTAAAAATTAATACTACATCATCTTCTCTGGGCATGGTTTTGTAAATCTGAATGAAAGAAGGATTGTAGATCCTGATAGACCAAGACTAGAAACACAAAGCAAAGTACTCAACTTTGAATGGACACAGGGCCAGCAGATAAGACTGGCAATGACACAAATTTCCTAGGCTCTGCTATTATTGTGTGTCAACTCCCACTTAAAATACATGATTCTGGAGCATGAGATCCGTAGATATACACGGGAATCATGCAACTACAGCCCCGGGTTCCCTGCACCAGTTCCAGCTCCAACTGCCAAAGTGTGACAAATCCCATCAACACTCACCCCATGCCCATGGGTGCTCCCAGCTGCAGGCAGCACGGCCAGGGATGAGGATGAGGAGGGATAGAGGAAGGGGCCAGCAGCTGCTGGGAGGAACAGATGGCTTCAGCCTTCCCAAGGCAGCTGCAGTTGTGTCTGGTTAGAAATTGCTGCAAAGTGCCAATTTTCATTATGCCAAGCACTGGATACTTGTCTGGTGGTAACCACATTTCATCACGACCTACACAAGCTGGACCTTGAATGGCAACCTGGCGATTACATGAAACTTTATTAGCCTGGGTTTATTTCTGAACAGGGTTTTAACCGTTCCCTCGCTTTCACACCCGAGCAACTTTCATATGGACCCTCTCTCCCTGCTGCGAATGCCTGGGAAGATGAGCCCAGAAACACAGGGAAAAGTTCCAGGATTTAAAGAAGAGGGAGGAAGGTGTGGAGTTGTACCTGCCCCTGGCTCTCTGCAGCAATCTTGCCCGGGGACCAGAGCGCTTTGTTCAAGGGTCAGATTACTCCACTGTCAGAAATTTGCCACGCTTTCAGCCAGGATGTGGTCCCAGTGCACACTGGTCACCTTGGATAAAGAATTTCTTGAAAGGAGTTACTCTCCCAGGAACAAAATTCACCTCTCTGCCTGCTTCCAGGCAGCGATCTGCAACCAACCGCAGGAAAGGAGGGGCGGGTGGAGGAAGGGAATTGAATGCTTAAACACTCAGCTGCATATTACGAGGTGTTTTACATGTAAAATAGGTTGAAAAACATCATGAGGAGGAGGGAGAAGATGGAACAGCAGGTTTGCTACCACTATTGGTCTAACATGCATTCATGGTAAGGTGAGAGCACGAACCTCATCTTAAGAAAAAAAAAACACAACTAAAAAAACCCCAAAAAACCCTCAGGTCAGATTCTTGTGTATCCAAGAGTTCTAAGTCTTGTAAAGAATTATGATTAGCCTGAATGACAGCATTTGGAGCACCAGGTGGAAAGCTCAGTGAAGCAAATCGTGCTGAACTAACATTAGCGGAGCCTAAAATTCAGCCGTCTACTCGGCATCCACAGGCGATGCCTCCCTGGCCCCAGACCCATCACATCACTCAGCTCTCCCCCGTATCCTCAGCTCCTTGCTTTCCAGAAGTGCTGCGGAGTGAATTGCTGTTGTTCACACACAGCCTGCACCTGCCTGCAGGCAGCAAGCCCAAGCGCTAGACATAGGTTGAGTTGTTTGGTTGTTTTTTTCCCCCCAATATTTCCTCCAATGTTTATTTGCTGGTAGTTTTCCAGGCAGTTGGAATTCAAGATGTGAAGTGACGAGCATCGGTCAGTGAAAGGATGGGAAAAGACCAGAGATAATTAGAATCATAGAATCGTAGAATGGTCAGAGTTGGAAGGGACCTTAAAGATCATCCAGTTCCAACCCCCCTGCCATGGGCAGGGACACCTCTCCCTAGAGCAGGTTGCTCCAAGCCCCATCCANGCAACCCAGGATAAAGAACAGGAGCATAGATGTAGAAATGTGCTGGAATCCCACATGGCTGAAAATGGACATGCTGGGAAAAGCAAGGAGGGGTTTGCCACCGTCCACAAGCTATAGGGCAGTAAGAGATGAGTTAAGGTCTGCTTCTGGGGGACTTCACACACAGAATGAGAGTGGAAATAAAGTTTTGTCACTCTGCCCTAGATCCTGTGTTTGCTGTATCTGTGCACAGAGCACGTATGGGTGGACTCCCTCATCTTAGGTGTCTTCTCAGCTCCAGGTTCACTGTTCCCATTTGCTGCCTACAGTCCCATAGGCACGCAGGCCAAGCTCTCAACCATGCTTAAGCCCTTGCTCAGTCCCATGCTCCTTCTCACAGGGTCTGGGGGGACTGGTGTGACTATGCTACAAGTTGGCTTACCAGCACTAATCCCCAAACCAGCTCCACTTGGAAAATTTGAGCCGAAACCACGGCGCAGTGAAGAGCCAGCAGCATGGCTGGAAAACACTCAAGCAAAGGAGTTGAATGTTTGTCACCTCACAGAGCTGAAGAGTGCCTTGTGAGGAGTAACTCCTCCTAGGGAGCATGAAACGGATCACACAGGGCTTCAGGACAGAGTAGCAATTTATCTTCCCATGCAGCATTCATTTCCATTTGTAGAAAACACCTCAGAATCACCAGGAAATGTTGAGTGTTGAGGGGGTTTTGCCTGAAGATGCAATAAGGAGGGAAACTTGGCAGGTGATGCATAGCGCGCTGGTAACACCTAGAGAGTAAGAAAACCTCACAACAACTTGCCAAAGGAGCACCTGAGCAGCTCATTAGCCACCAAAATGCCAGGCCAGCAAGTACACATTGGAACAATCCATGCAAAAGGCAAAACAGAAAACTGCATCACTTCAGGAAGACAGGGTGGCCAGCAGAAACCAAGGATGAGGTGGAGGGAACTCCAAGAGGGAACTCAACTCAAAGAGGGAACTCATTCCTTGTCACGGAATATGAAATTTGGACACCTGTCATTGAGGCCACCAAATCAGACAATATTTTGTGGTGCACAGGTGGCAAGTAGGTTCCCCAGAAGCTGATAGACAAAACGCATTACTGTAAGGCAAAGTAGAGAGAGGAGAAGGCTTTTGCTTGGAGCACGTACATGTTGGTTAAGAAACAGGCATAAAAAGCAGTTTGAGGCACAATCAGTCAGGCTGTTCCTCCTGTACTTTGGCTGCCTAACATTTTGCATGATAAACAATTTGTGCAGGTTTCTTGAAATGCTTGGAGATTACTATTATTTGCAGGAGATCTCAAATGCAGCAGGCAGAGCCCTCAGGCTAAAGCCATGCCTTTTCCTAGACTTGTGAACTGCTATCCCAATTTTGTTAAAAGCAGGTGAGGCATTACAAATGACTAACCATTTTATTCCCCCTCATTCCCTCTCCCACTCCTCTTCCCCCTCCCCTCCTGAGTATGCCTCAGAAACCTTTTAGCACTGAGCCAAAATACCCCACAGCAAACTAGTGCCACTTCTAATTTCTATTAGATCTTTTTTGGGTTATCAGGGGTGACTTATGATAAGAGACATTAAAGATGTGCAAAACGTATTGAACCTGGGCAATCTCAAGCACAAATACAGGTTGGGCAGAGAATGGCTGGAGAGCAGCCCTGAGGAGAAGGACTTGGGGTTGTTGGTGGATGAGAAGCTCAGTGCAAGCTGACAATGTGCCCTGGCATCTCAGAAAGCCAAACCCATCCCGGGTGACATCAAAAGAAGCATGGCCAGCAGGTCGAGGGAAGTGATTCTGCCCTTCTGTTCTGCTCTGGTGAGACCCCACTTGAGCACTGCATCCAATTCCCAGCTTAAGAAGCATGTGGACCTGTTGGAGTCGGTCCAAAGGAGGACCATGAAGATGATCAGAGAGCTGGAGAACCTCTCCTATAAGGACAGGCTGAGAGAGTCAGGGTTCTTCAGCCTGGAGAAGAGAAGGCTCTGGGGAGACCTTGGAGCAGCCTTCCAGGATCTGAAGGGAGCTCCAGGAGAGCTGGGGAGGGACTCTTTGTCAGGAAGTCTAGTGACAGGACAAGGGGGAATGGTTTTAAATTGGAAGAGGGGAGATTTAGATGAGATCTCAGGAAGAAATTCTTCACTGTGAGGGTGGTGAGGCACTGGAAGAGTTTGCCCAGAGAAGCTGTGGCTGCCCCATCCCTGGAGGGGTTCAAGGCCAGGCTGGATGGGGCTTGGAGCACCCTGGTCTGATGGGAAGTGTCCCTGCCCAGGACAGGGGGGTCAGGACTGGATGGTCTCTAAGGTCCAACCTAAACCTTTTTATGATTCTCTAGGGTCACAGAGGGGTGCAGGGGTCACGTGCTGCTTGACAACCAGTGCCACATATTGCACTGGGGATGCTGGGGACCAAAAGAAGAGGAAAGAGTGGGGAGGAACCAAGAGCAAAGGACAGAGGAACAAGGGCTTTGTCATGAAAGCTCTTCTTAGGCCTGGCTTGAAGGGCTGTTGTTTGCTATTGGGAAATTGCAGGCGGAAAACTTCCCCCATAGAAATATCAAGAAGGGTACGAAGTCAAACACTTAGGACTTGGGAAACACCAGCTTTCCCAGAACACTTTTTCTTCCACATATATCTGTGCAATGAAATGCTCTATTTTTCTACGGGACTCCAGCCCAAGGTGGAGGCAAAGGGGAGCAGAATGAAGGCGTTAACAGTCACTTACAGCGATTCTGATCCTCTGACCAATGGACTTGGAAACTTGAGGAGCCACCTTTTACCATTTACTTGTATGTCGGGGTACCTGCATGCACAGAGACAGACACAAGGCAGATTTTCAGCTGAGCAGCACTGGGAGCAAGGGAGCCAGGCAGGTTGTGCAAGCTGAGATACGAACTCCTGGAGCAGACAGATAACACATCTCCCACGCCGGGCACAGATTTAGAAGAAATGAGCTTTCCCTCCTCCTGTGCAGGCTTAAAGAGAGGGTGGCGTTGGCCAGAAACATGTTATGGGACACATCTAGACCCCCATCATGCATTAGCTTCTTGAGAGAGTGCAGCCTCCCAGGTTTATTCAGAATTACAGATATTTTTTCCTGCTTTTAGGAAAGGACTGCCAACAGTTTGTTGGAAAGGTCCTCTCCAATAGAAACGGGCCACCCAAGTCCCATGGCAGTGTTAGTTTCCTGCCTGGATAAGCAGAAATCTTATAATCAGGAGAAGGTTTTGCAAAAGTCCTTTGTGGCTTTCAGTGCCTAGGGACAGGAGGCAGATAAGCCCTGACTACAAGTTTTGTACAGACCATTTTCAGCTTTTCCTCTCTGGGTCACACAGACCTTTGCCTGAGGCAATGCTACTTTAAAAACAAAACAAAACAAAACAAAACAAAACAAAACCAACCCAAACTCCTGGACTTAACCTGCTTGGCAGATTTGTTGGAAAGATACAGATCTTACAGTTAATTCAGTCTGAGTGCTTGTTAGACCTACTTAAGTACATGCATGTTTTTGTTTACAGAAGACTGGCACACCCAGCTCTGGCTCATTTCGTAGCCTTTGTTCAAGAGACCTGGCAGGGCCTTCTGAAAACAGGATCCCACCTTATAACCTATTACTCCATTTGCAAATAATGAAGTCGAATTTTGCTTTCCATAGGTATCCAGAGGAGTAAATCTTGACTGTTTGAGCGTTCACAGCTCATGAACGCAGGAGAGGTGTGAACACAGATAAAGCAAGTATATTTTTAAGTCAGAGCAAATACTCACAGAAGACATACTGCATTCTTCCAGCCTGGTAACCAGAGAGTGCTCTGGGCTGCTCTGTTTACTCTGGAACAGAGTGACTCCCTTCTGTGCAGGAGTAAGACAGAGCCTCATAGAACTGACCGAGTTATTTGTCACAAAATAATTTTAGAGATTTCAGCCTTTGCCACTCTCAGTTTGTTTGCAAGCAAGGTTCTTAAACAAACCTCTTCTGTATTCATAACTATTTGGCAAACACTCTCTGGGCAAACAAATTTCAGCCTCCTGATTGTTTGCAAGACGCGTCCATTTGCTAATATTAGCTCTGTAGCAGGGTGGTGGACTCCAGTTCCTGCAGGAGAAGGATGAGTTCCCCCCTGGGCTAGGCAGAAGTAGGCAGCCAAGCCTTGCTCAGAAATGCCCTGGTGGAAAGCACACCCTGCCTGAACAAATGCACATATCCACAACCTCCTCCACTGCAAGGGAGGCATCCAGGTCTGCTGTGAACTCCCAAGACACCCAGAAGCAACTGGTGCTTATGATGCTTTTGGCTGGTGAATCATTTATTTACTGGAAATAATGATAATAATAATGATAATAATAACAATAATAATAATAATAAAGGCAGCTTCAGGTTTGCCAAAGGTATTTGTAAATTCAGACAGCTCCACTCTGCATGGAGTATTTGAACACTTAGCAGGCTGGAGACTGGCAGGCTGAGGGCAAACTGTTCCAGTTGCTGCTGATTGAGGTGAGAAGGTTACCACTCCCCAGCACTCTTCCCTGCCCCAGCTTTTCCCCACGCTAACAGCTCTTTTACCCAGTTTAAACAGTTTGTCTGATTATTCCCAAACTCAAATTGCTAAACTCTCCAGCTTAACAATATATAAATAAATAAAAAACCCAACCAAACAAAAAACTAAGAACATCCTACTATTAAAAATATTCCTAAAAATTTCCCAAACCTTTAATCATTGCACAATTGAGAGAAAGTTCACAGATAAAGTTACACAGCAGTAGGAACTGATGATAAGAATATGGGAAGCAAGTTATGACAATCAGCTGGGGATGGAGAGGAGAGAATAAGTAATCTGGACCAACAGCTGGAGCGGGGATTCAGAGGGAGAACTGGCAAGTTCATGGAAGATAAATACCTTGAGTGTTACTAATACATGGAAAATGCATTTGACTCGGAAAATCCCTGAAGATATTGAAGGATGAGAGCACACTTGGGAAATGCCTGCTTGGGAGCCTGAACTCTTCTCCAGGCACCCACACCTGGCCACTTCTGGAAGCAGGAGAGAGCACTAGCCAGATCTTTGGTCTGGCACTAGAGGGATACTTAACACCTGGCTAGACAGACGTGGTGGGCAGCCCATGTGCCTGAGGAGCTGGACAGCTTCGTTTAAATCCCTGCTTCAATTCTAGCTGGGAAAATCTGGTGAAGAGATTATTCATTTGAGGTGAGGCTAGAAGAAGACGGGGAAGGTGGTAACAGGCCTTGAGTGCTATCTGCTAAAGGTGCATCCATTGGATAGCCAAGCAGTGTTTTTAAAGGGTCCTTAAAGACCATGAAGCAAGGCCAGATCCCTCCGAGAACAAGTGATGCCAATGTATGAAGAATATAAACTGTTGACAGGTCTCTTTTCTACATCTCCTACCAGGGATACAGGTGTCCCTGTGATCAAGATTTACTAAAGCATTCTTGGACCGAAGCACTTTTCTAGTCCTCAGAACCTCCTCTAACAGTTTTACAAAAGTAATATTGCCTCCACTTTTTAAGGTCAAAAAGACTCTTTGTTTGTCTTTTTTTAACAAAGGCTGTTGGAGCAAGCGGGATAAGTGACAGCGTCTGGATTTGATCTGCATCATTAATACTGACTTCTAAAGAAGGCAGTTCACACAGGGCAGGTGACAGGATCAAATATATTGTTTAAGCAGGCACAAGAAGAATAGCCATCCATCTTCCTTGCATCCTGAAGTTCTCCAGAGCGTAAAAACGACAACACTTTCATGTCACTACATCAGCCAGTTGGAACAGTCTTGGGACCACTTCTTTCAGCAGTCAGCATGGCTCATATACAATTTCCCTGCAGGGGAATCACAAGTTTTTTCCTAGACATGCTAAGTTAACCAAAACATCACCTCTGAGAAATACTGCAGCAACCTGGGTAGTTTTACTTACACTATTGGCCCCTACTGGTCAAATTTAGGCTAATGAAATGTATCTCATGGGCCAAACATTATAAGTCAACAAAATATGTTCTCCTGTGTCATGGTGGAATAGAGGTTCTGGAGTATCAAGAATACGTTGAGCCCTTGATGTCATATTTAAATTTGTTTGGCACTGACAAACGTTTAAACATATTTAGCCCAGATACGAGGGCATGGAGAAGAGGCGAAAGGTTTGGTAGAAAACTCAGGTTAATCTCAGTATGTGTTCAAGTCACAGAGTTTTAGTTTTTGAAAGACCTGACAGGCAAACTTTGAGGGGTGTGCAGCTTGCACTGAGCTACTGAGAGCCAGGTACCATGCTGAGACATGAACTGGACAAAACCCATGCCTCAGGCACTGGTCCTGGGAGCAGCTTGCCAAGCCAGCCTCCTGTCCAGCCTTTCAAAGGTATCTGAGTTCACTGGCCATTGCAAAACAGCTGCCCAAAGCCATTAGGAATGCCTGTCTTACTGGAGAAAGCTGTAAGCCCCACAATTTGTGGTGTGATTTCTACAGGAGAACTGCATGTATCCTCCCATCCCAATTGCTGCAGGCCCTTCCCAAGGGTCTTTGCCTAAGAATTTTACCCAGAGCTGGATTAACAAGGACTGGCCTAGCAAAGGAGGCGTGTACCCAGCACAAGTCCAGAAAACTCTCCTGGCCTGTAGACATGCCATTCTCCCTCACATTGCATGCTGAGGATTTGAAAACTTCCTCTCTCCAGAGCTTTTTCTTCACTCATGGTGTCCAAAGTAAGGTGTAGCACTGAGTCTTTCTCCCCCATGGCTATGGTGGTGTGGAAGCCCATGGGAAAAGAGCTACACAGCCTACACCCCCTTGCTTGCTTCATGGAATGTGCAAAAACACACTCTTCACTCCTGGTAGGACCAGCCCTGCTGGAGGCAAGATCCCTTCAGGCAGATGCTGTGAGCAAACTCCTTCTGCAACAGAACTAATGGTGAGCCTTGTGCATGGGGACCCCAACTCTTCTGCTCCACATCAGCTCCTGAGCCTCATTCCGTAGGAATTCATTAATCTACAGGGGAGCTTTTCCAGTCAGAAACTCTAATGGCTAGAGATAAATTAAGCTGGAATTGGAGCTGGACCAAGAACATTTGAGTAATCCATCCAGCCTAAGGGAGATCCCCCAAGGCAGGAAATCTCAGTGAGAGCCTAGAAAGAGATTATAGAAGAAAATAAGCCCAGGCCCTGCCTGGCTTGTGGTGGTGGTGGGATGGCCCAGCAGAAGTGAGAACACGTTAGAGGATATAAAGCCCACTGCCCGTTTATGAGCACAAGTCAAAGCATAAGACAACTTCAGCTGCAACCAGAACTTCTTTCAGGAAGACAAAACCAGCATCCTTCAGGACCCATGGTTTATTTTTGTAGCCCTGTCCTACAACATCTTCTTCTGTTGCCTTTCCCTGAGTACCCGTGAGAGAATGGGAGAGGAAAGCTAATGAATCCCAGGCACAAAAGAGCACACTCAGGATGGGCTGCAGCCTGCCCGGTGTGTTTCCCTCTTGCCACAGAATAGAATAACACCATACCTGTCCTCAGAGAAAAAAGTACAGGAACAAAGGTACAGGACCCCTGCCATGGTCTAGGGGTGTTCCCTGAAGTTGGAGAGCCCAGAGACCCTTGCAACCACGTTTCTCACAGCCTACAACCACGTTACAGGTGCCTGACCAGGCAGGGACTTACAACAGGTAGCAGTGCTGGGATTTTACAGACTGTTTCTCAATTCAGCCTTGCCATTTCTCTTGGGCAAGAATGACCCTCCCAGTGTCAGAAGCTTCATCCTCACTATGTACCTCCCCTGCCTCTCACTTCAAGTTATTTCCACACCAAGTGGGCCACCTTGATGAGGACAAGGGCTGGCCAAGACACTTGCATCTCCCTCAAAGGCATCGCTGCCTAACAGCGTGCAGCACGTGTTCCATCACAAATGCCCCCAAAAGCCAGTGGCAACACAAAGACAAGTAGATTTCTAGCAGAAATACCACTAGCTGTCCTTACTAGGTCCATGGCCTTGAGGTTCATCAAGGCTCTGGGATATAGGAAGGTGTGTAAGCATAGGAAGCACAAGAAATTTGAACGCAGCCAAAGAGGACTTGTATCAGAACTAAGAGGGAGAGGATAAGGACTGCCAAGCTTTTAAGAGGAATTGAAATTTAATGAAGTGATTGAACAAAGAAATTGAAAGCCTCCTTTGCCTCTTGCAAGGGTCGAACGGATCTGAGCAATCCTTGGCTTGGCTACTTTACAGGGTTGATATTTAATTTTAAATAACTTGGAAGCTTTCAATGTACTTCATAATTCTATTGACATTTATGATTTGAGATACTTAATCTTAAAAACACAAACACATCACTGATCTCTCTCTCACCCAAGAGAATTAGGAATTGGTGCCTGCAGTTCTTCAATACAGCAGATCTAGGTCCTGCTTGCCTGCTTTTACCTGCCTCCATCCCTGACACCAGACAGGGCCCTTAGACTCTGCAGAGCTGAATTATTCCATCCTGAATAATTTGATATCTTTAAAAGTAGCTTGCTTCACATTTACCTTGCAAGGCCATAGAATTATAGAATCATCATCCAGTTCCAATGCCCCTGCCCTGGGCAGGGACACCTCCCACCAGAGCAGGTTGCTCCAAGCCCCATCCAGCCTGGCCTTGAACCCCTCCAGGGATGGGGCAGCCACAGCTTCTCTGGGCAACCTGTTCCAGTGCCTCACCACCCTCACACCAAAGAATTTCTTCCTAAGATCTCATCTAAATCTCCCCTCTTCCAATTTAAAACTCTGACCCCTTGTCCTATCTCTACGCTTCCTGATGTACCTCTGCTCTTGCTCCTCGAGAAAATCTCTCACCCTTCCCACACTGATCTCGGGCTGGGATCCCTCCTTCCATAATCATGTCTGGAATGAGCAGAGCAGCGGCCACATTACCCATTATCAACAGCAAAGCTGGTGCAGCTTGCTCTTGTCAGACCTCTGGCTGCAGAGGAGAACCAAGGACCCAACACCCCAGGTTCATTCCTGCCTATCCCAGCGCATCCGCAGCGCTACAGCCGACCGTGTGTGTGTGTGCTGGGGTGTGCACACGTGATACTGTACATCAGAAGGTGGCTGGGTCATGATTTTTGGATCGTTTTCCCTCCCCCTGCAAGGGATCTCACAGAAACCAATACAAGAAAATACTAAGCCTCATATTAGGACCAAATTCCAGTTCATATATTGTAAAGCTCAAGTCTGTCCACATGCGAGGGGAGGTGTTGCCAGTAATTGTGTATTAAAACGGAAGAATATATGTGGCGAGCCTGAAATTAATTAGGGCCTGATTCTGCTCTCGCTAATGGCATGCAATTTCCATTGACTAAACAAGATGTATCCTTAGAACAGACTTTGGTCCTTAATTTTCACACCATGACTTTGGAGCTGATGGTTCAAATGCTTGACAGTAGCAGAAAGCATGACCCCTTGGTCTTTGCTACCAGCTGTATTTTCAGAGTATGACCAATTTTTAAGCCTAACATTACACTCACTAGTTAGGGAATGAAGAGCACTTTGAAGATCAAAAGTGCTTTTATTACTTCCACACTTTTGCCAAAACAGAGCTCCCATGCTGGTGCCATGTGTGTCAAACATAAAGTGTTACCTCCAATGCTTTCTTCCTGAGAAGATCCTCCCCACGTGCCCCCGTTGTTCTGCCTCCAGCTGTGGTTTCAGGGTTGTTTCATGAAGATGCAGGCAGCGATGTGGCAGTGCTGCAGGGATGGTGGAAGGCACATCTGGAAAGGATGGCAAAGCCAGCTGTGGTTTGGATTTCCCAGCCGTGGTAGGGAGCAGTAACCTGACAGCCACCTCAGGTGTCAGCAGAGATGGAGGATGTGCTGGAAATGGGGCAGTGGATGCCTGCTGCTCCAGGATGGTACAAGGGATCAGGGATGGATCAAAGAAGAGAGGAAAAAAAGGGGAGAACAAGGAAAAACACACTCTTGACTGCCTTGCACTCAGCCCTGCGCCTGGCTGGTGGGCATGTTCCAATGTGAGCAGGAGCATGGGAAAGCAGATGAATTGCAGATTTGGACCAAGTGGAAAACTCGAGAGCCTCACGCTTTGCACACAGGGAGACAAGGCTTCCCTTTGTGAGCGCCTTTGCCAAAAATCCCCCCTCTGAGCTCCCACAGCCAGCCTGCATACGGCCATACAGCTGGATGGGAGCTGGAAATAATCTAGAGAACAGGAAAGCTCGTGGGAATTTTTCCATTGATTTGAGCAGACTTTCGATCAGATCCTGAGTAAAGAAGAACTCGCGTGTTTGATACCAAATTCTGCTCCAGCTCCAGAGAGAAAGAGGAGGGTCGGGCAGAAAAATGGGAGAGCTAGGAGGTAAAACTGCCTCTCGGGTTGTTTTTTTCTCTTTTGAAAAGCTTCTGCTGTTTCACAAACTAGAGGGTGCAGAGGGAAGGGGAGACAAAAAGGGCCAAATGGCTACACGAAGGAAGAATTTGCAGTGCTGAGATGGGGAAAGCCTGCCCTTTGCGAGGTAGCCTTTCTGATCTGCAGGCACACAAAGCCTCCGTAATTGCCGGAGTCATTATTTGCTGTAGATGGCAGAGAGACATGACAGGTACTGCAGGACACATAATAAGCTGGAATGAGCAGTGATGTTAATCCAATACCATCAAAGACCGGGCTCATCACGGCATCCCATTTAGAGTCCACAACAGCAGCCCTGATATTGCTCAGGAATAGGTTTCATCTAAGTGCAGGCATCACTCGGTGCAGGCTCCCGTCCACGGCTGTGTGTTTGCTGTCTCCTCCTCCACTGCAGCCACAACCTGTCCACCCCATCCATGTATCCCACATAACGAGGAAGCCGGTAACAATCTTAAACAGCCTATGTAAAAATTCACTTATCTTTCAGCCCACCTTCCGAGGCTGCAGGTGCTGTGCTGCTCTCATGCACTTAGGGGCTGTATGCTGAGTTCCAGCTCTCAGGCATTTTCTATTTATCCCGATTCCCAGATGCAGCATCAGTGAACACCCCCAGCCTACCTCCTCGCTTCCACAGCATGCCAGCTAAGGAGAATACGTCTAGACAGAAGGCAAGGCTGAAGCTGGGGATGATTTTTCCTCCAGCAGCCCCTTGACAGCTTTCAGCGCAGGAACGACAGGTAGGGATTTATGGATAGGACGCTGAGTCCAAGCAGACAGACACCTTCCTCAGGTGCTTTTGTGGGGCTGGGAGACGTAGGAGACAGATGCCAAAACAGCACAGTGGAGGAGAGCGTGGTGTTTAATCAGAGCTTTGCAAAGCACATTCCTGAATGTTTATTAAATTCGAATCCGACTGCACAGTTTATGATCATCAAGCTGGATACAAGGGTTCCTGCAGAGACACATGCGCAAGAACTGAGGCTGAGCTGCAGTTGACTCCAGTGGAAATAGCACCCGATGTCTCCAGCATTTGGCCTGTTCCTTATTTTTAGCACTTGCATTTTGTGCTGTGGTCTCTGTGAACTTTACGACTTTGATAGTAACCAGAGTGTTCCATGTGAACAAAACAAGAGAATAAAGCAACTCTTAACTGGCGCTGCAGGGGAAGCTGCAAGACACAGCAAAAGGCACATGTGAATTCATACCAGAGAACTTAATTAGCTGACTGCTTATTTAGAAACTATAGCAGCACGACCTAACAGCCCTGGCATCCAAAGATTCGGTAGCAGAGGACTCGTTTGGGTACACAAATATACCACAGCGCTATAAAACCAAAATGGCACTAGTTTTACTGCATCTCTGGAACATAATGCCTTTTCCTCCACTTCTAAGAGAGCAGAACACGCCAAATTTCAACGACTGCAATTAGGTTCCCATCTTAGTTTTGTGGCTCTTCTGTTTATTGGTTCTTCTCAAGGAAAACCTGCTCAAGGAGGGCTCAACTCTGCCTTGGAAGTTTGATTAAGTTCTATAGGAGGCACTAATATAGCCTGGATAAGGAAGGACAGGTAGGACAGAGCTGGAAGGAAACCAAAGAACACAGAGAAAGGGACAGTTATGTTTACTAGGGAAGTACTGACCACATCTTGGTGTTCAGGTACCAGCTCCCTCCTTCAGCTGCACCCTGGAACTCAGCCTCCTCACCTGCGATTAACGCATTCGTGCTTCTAAAAACTTGCGGCGCCTGGAGCATGAAAAGAATTTTCAGGAGATTTACAACAATATCCATTAAATGCATTTTAAACACAATTAAAAATGAAGACTGGGTCTCCATGATACTTAGCACTGCTGCCAATCCCCTGTTCAATGTTCTTATACAGTTAAAAATGAAACGCTTGGGTGCCCAGGCGGTATTTGAAGACATTAGCTTGTGACTAAGCCAAGCTGGTAATGATTTGTATAAGTGAGGTGATTGTATAGACTACTGCCAACGTCCACTCAACACATCAGTCATTTCCACAACTGCCTGAGAGTCTGCACATCGATGTTTGAAAAACTGCCAGCTCTCTCTGCCACACTGGATGACAAGGTGCCGTTGCCTATGCCATGAACGTGGTGGCCACCAAAGGGTACTCCATCCCTGAGTTGCCTAGGAGCCATGGAGGGAGAACACAACACATCACATCCAAGAGGCAGTTCATCCCTTCTGACTTGCCTTAGGACAGGTGTCTCTGGAGGCAACTCACCTGGTAGATCTGCACTAACCAGAGAGTTACTTAAGACGACTCAACTGAGCGCCTTGCTTTTGCCTAGCTCGAGGCAGACAAGGTGTGCTTGGCATTGCCACCAGTACAACAGGAACTTTCAGGTTGCAAATCAACCAAAAATCAGAGTCCTGTATCACCACTGGCCTCAGCCATTTTGCACTCATGAAACTCAAACCACTTTTAAGCCAAGCATATCCTTCTTCACATTGCCGAAATCTGCTGTCCGAAGCATGCATTCCAGACTGCCGGCAATAACTGGCTATACAGGTGAAATAAAGGACATCTGCAACTCCTTGCACTAACTTGGGGGTTAGGACTTCCCTAAAGCTTTGCTCTGTTGGTGCTCAAAACCACATTGCACCTCTTTCAGATGTTGAACAACCCCTAGACTAGTGAAAGCCCCCTTCTGCTGGCTGTAATTTGCAGAGAGGCTACCATACCCTCACGCTGGAGCCACACCACCACACGAGAAGGCACTTAGAGCTTCTGCTGCTCCAGAACAGTTATTTCTTTTGCTTAGAGATTTAGATTTCCTTTGCAGACCAAAGTGAGGATCGTTTGGCAGTTTCAACCTGTGTCATCCTTGTAGTGACATACAAAGTTTTCTTTCAAATGTCCCCCCACACTGCTTTTTCTCCCTGAATTGCTGAAATAAACACTCCACCTCAACGGACTCTGCCTTTGAATTCCTTGAGGCCAGAGGAACTGAACATTTATCCAGTGACAGCAGCACCGTTGCCCCTGCAATTAGAAGCCATCCTCAGCCTGTTAGATCATCAGAACAGCGATATTCTGCGTGATTTCAGATAAACGCCTGTGATGTGCTCTAATTTACAGGAAATTAGCTATCTTTATTAGAAATATTTCCCGAGGTCAGTGTTCAAGACTTACAGGATGACTTGCATTGCCAAGACCGATGTTTGCATTTCCATCCGACAGCAGATTTAGCATCCCTCTTCCAGATGGTGATGTCTTGCTGCCTGACCCCTACCACGCCAGTAAATCCTGCGTGTCCCTCAGAGCTCAGGTGTCACCCCGTGAAAGCTGGGAACAAACAGTAGCTGGAAATACAGATTCAGAGGCCACAGCCATGTACTCATATAGCTCTTTTCACTCTCAGGGGAGAGGGAGGCACGAACAAAGGATCCCTTTTGTTTCTTCAGACTCACACAGAGAGCCCAGTACAGCATGTTCCCTAGGGAGAAAGTCCTTCTGTGCCATCCTCATGGCCCAGAAGCTCTGGAGCTGGTGGAAGCCAGCCCTTTGTGGTCTGGCTGCACAGGGAGAAGCGAATGGACATTATTAACTGGCAGTGATCAAAATCTACCCGTAGTTTCAGAGAGTGACAGATAAACACTGATTCTTAATGCATAAAGCTGGCTTAATCCTCCTCCTTTCTGACCCTAGCACATGCTAAAATGCTCAGGAAAACAGGATCGGAGCTGATATAAATAATCCACACCATTCCCAGGCACTCAATCTTTCCACTCCAAACAACCTGATCTCCCAAGGCTTTCGGAAATCCCCAGTCCTACCATCTCAACCAGCACCTCTAAATGAAAGCTTTGCATACCAGTGCTAACAGGTTTGATGCTCCATCCCTGGAAGTGTTTAAGGCCAGGCTGGATGGGGCTTGGAGCAACCTGCTCTAGGGAGAGGTGTCCCTGCCCATGGCAGGGGGGTTGGAACTTGATGATCTTTGAGGTCCCTTCCAACTCTGACCATTCTCTAACCATTCTATGAACTTGGCCAGCAGAGAATCTGGCTTAAAACACAAAGATCAGTCAGTTGGTCAATAGCCATTTACATCAGAAGGTTGCCACTTTGAACAGTGCTGGACCACACAATCCAGATGTCATCTTGGAGGCTACCTCCTCTACTCCCTGGACTATGGGTGAGGAGCTCTCCCCTTCCTCCCCCAGGGATGATGAGCTCTGGCCATGAGGACCTCAGACCTCCACCCCAGCCCATTTTTGCCCCACCAGCAGTGCAGTGCAGTTCAGTGTGGCTTTTGTTATTTGTTGCTTTGGTTTTTATTCAATAACCTCCTCTCTGCAAGCCACTTCATGCAACGGGAAGTCCATTTCATGGCTAAAGCACCCCATCAAAAAAAGCAACAGCAGCAGGAGAGAGGCATTGAGAAAGAGAGGAAGGAGTGAGGAGGGACAAGCTAAAATTGCTAGTGAATTATATTTGGAAGTTGCAATCCAGGTTCTCCTGTTGTGCAGCTGATCACACTTGTCCTTAAAATCCTTACTTACTACCTGCATGCACAGAAAAAATGGCTACGGCATAGCAAACCTTGCCAGAAAATGCAGTTCTGGGAAGAGCAGCATTTTGGGAAATTCAATCCAAATTTAATTGTTTCAAGTCTCACAAAGTGAGCACTTTATGGTTTTTTTTCAGTGTTGAAACGTTCGTTTCCAACTTAAGAAGTATTTAATTCCTTTCAACACTACTTCATGAGACAGCATTTTAACTTCCAAAAGCATCCCAAGTTCAAAGCGAAAAGGCACCCCAAAATAAATATTTTCCAAACAAACTGTTACAGGTCAACCCAAAATTACTTTTTTTTCTGGTTTTGTATTTTTCCAGAGTGTCTAGTAAAACCTTTGGGGTTTGGTTCAAAACCCAAATTCTTCTAGTCCAGCCATTGCCCAGACAAACCCTTCATTTTTTGAGCTCTAGTTGCACGGGCCTGTTTCCATCAGCAGATCTGCATTTAATTTTCCCAGCTTCTCTGGATTTATCACACCTAAGGTGATTCTATCCTGGAAGAACAAAAGAAGCCCCATCAGTTTTCTGACTGCCCAACACGTAGCCCTCATACTGACTGCAGAAGAGACATGGGTCACATCTACTACGGGACACAGGGAGATCTGAGAGGAGATTTCAGACAGGACAAAGGAAAAAACTGGTATTTTCACAAACAGGGAGCCCTGCCAGAGCCTAAAGCCCAGTTGAACTAAGTTTGTGTCACCAGAAGCAGTGGAAGGGTCCACCAGAAGCCTGCTGGACCTTCTAGTGGGGACAAATGGGGACTCTCCCATGGCCTCAAGAGCACCTTCTCCCTACGTATGTCGCCATGCGATGAGCTTGCTGGACTTTTCTGACTCAGTGATGTATTATTTTCCTTTTACCCTGAGTTCTCAGATATCATATCCATGGGAAGGGGGAGGGAGGAGGGAGGGTTTAATTGCATTTCTTTAAAAAATTAGGAAGTGAAGCTTATCTCTCTGCCTGCATATGGGGAGCCGTGAGTCTTGGATGAGTGAGCTGACGCGAGATGGTTTCTAGGCAACTTCTGCAAGCCCTGTTGGAACAGGAATATGAATTAAAATTAAAAACAAAACCCAAACAAGTCAAACAAAACAAGTAGGGGGTAATCCACACAAAACCTGTTTTGACTGACTCGTAAAAGGTTTGTGGGAGGGTTTTTTTTGTAGCATTAATATTGCTTTATTGTTAAGGAGAGAAAAAAAACCAGCACCCCTGCACCAGCATCTAGGGTGAGACACGTGGTAAGTGTGTTTATGTGGCCAACACGCATAGCTGGTGTGTGATAAGGGACCTGTCACACCACGTCTGTGTGATGGTATTACTTGATTGCTGAAATGCCACAACCCAAGTGTTCCAGGAAGGCCAGCCTGAGTACATCCAGGGGCTGGGAAACGCTGCCGTTAACTCCAGTTCTTCCCTCTTTCCTGAAGAATTTTGCTTTGCGTTTATCAAGTCATTGCACCTCCTTTTCAAGGGGTTGGTTAAGTTTATGTTAAAAAAGTAATGTTCTTGGGAGCTGTCTTTATCTGTTTCTTTTCTGTGTAGCACAGAAGTGAGGAGGATGTCCCATCTCCAAGGGTTATTCTGCAGTATTAGGAATGGTTTGCTGGACTTTTTTATCTGTCTCAGCCCACGCTTCGGAATTAAGGGGAAAGAATCCCACTCCCTCAACACTTTTTCTTCCAACACGTTCCCCAATTTATTAAACTACAAAGGTCTGAGACAGAACAGAACCTCACCCATTTAAATCCCGAGTTGTGTCATCTTTCCAGTGTAAGAGTAAAATCCCTCCCTCGGTGCCTCAGTTGAAAATCAATGCTTTCAACCAGTGCAAGAAGTGGTACTGGATGAGGTCTTTACAGCCTTCCCTTAAGTCGTGGAGGACAAGGAATGCCTTCCAGGGATTTTAATTATCAGGATCCCATTCTGCTCCCGCATGTCAGGAATACAGGCCACAATTAGTAAATCTGGAAGTGTTTAAGGCCAGGCTGGATGGGGCTTGGAGCAACCTGCTCTAGGGAGAGGTGTCCCTGCCCATGGCAGGGGGGTTGGAACTTGATGATCTTGAAGGTCCCTTCCAACTCTGACCATTCTGTGATTCTATGATTCAGGGTTGAGTTTAGACAGAGTCCATTACAGATCTTGCTGCTCCAGTGAAGGTGCAGCAGGAGCCCAGTTGCTGTGCAGATACAGAGAGAACTTCACTGATGCTCTGCATCATGCTTGGTGGCTGTCTGCAGAAGAGGGACATGGTCACCTGGAGGGGTGGAAGTAAGGTAGTTGTAACCAGAAAGTACTGAGGCAAACCCAGCCAGCACAAGCCAGCGGTCAGCGCTTGCTAGCCCTCAAATTATGTGGTGAGTCTCAGCCCAACTCCCCATCCACCAAGGTCTCCCTTGCAGAAACCTCTGTCAGTGAAGCAGAAATGAGAGGGCCATTCCCTGTTAGAGTGCCTCTTTCATTTCGGCTCTATGGATCTGCTGTCATGGAGGAGAAGACAACGAGTTCATAAAGACACCCTGTGAACTGCAGAGACTGGTCTTGTCGACACCTGTCCTTCCCAACCCTCACTCCCACTGTGCTTTTTTCAAGCATATTTAAAATTCTCTTTCATGTAACTGGCGATTTACCTTCCCTTCCTCCTCCAAGTTAGGTTAAAAGGGGCAGGAGGTCCTTTTCCGTATTGATTTGTTTTCCTGACCTTTCAGATACACGCAGAGAAGATCGGCAAAAAGGCACGGGGAAAAGAGCAGAACAAAAAAGCGCAGTCCTTGCTCCCATTTAGAGAAGTAAGAGAACTGTGAGACTTAGCACCAAGTAGAAGATAAACTCTCCATGGAGGAAAAGAAAGCAGCTGCCCAGATGGTGGAATGCCACTCCACACTGCAACACCACCGATGGAGCGGAGAGCCAGCCTTCAGCAAGCAGCCAGGATCTCAGAGGTTTTGGGTTTCTCTTTTTTCTTCTTTTTTTTTTTCCTTTTGAAGCAGCATAATTTAAATAGATAAATCCCGTTTCCAAATAAAAGGAAGTCAGATAAATTGTTTTTAATCCCCGATATTTCCAGCCTAGCTCTTAAGCCGCTCCCCACCACAGCGCACGGTGTGTGGCACTGTGGATTTGGTTAGACACAAAGCAGACGCCCTGATCGTTAAAGCTCCCCTGACATTTTCTCCTGAGTGCATCACGGTGGCTTGACCAAATCCTAAACTGGGTAATAACCTCCTTTCCTTGCTTAATTCCTCAATAAAATTTGATACTCATCTTCCCTCCCATATCTCGTAGCGCCGCTTTGCCTTGCTGTGTGCTGCATTAAGAGCAGATATAGTGCAGCAGGAGCAAAGTGATTGTTAGGAAGCCTTCCCCAACCTCACAGGGACATGGTGAGGATTAGTTAATTGCTCATTCGGAGCTTTTATATCCCAAGATTAAAAATAGTATAATCATAATACAAACAGATTACTACAGTTATCGGAATCAGTTACTAAAATCCCTGGTAAAGACAATACAAGTTTCCTAGTAAAAAAATTTCAGGACTGTATTCCAATCCACCCCTGCTGGGAGACACACACACACAAAAAATTAACCCAGACTAACTTGTAGAGTCAGTAAATTATATCTCACTAAAGGCCTGTTAAACATTCTCTTTCATAATTATATTGAAACAAATCAGGACCATTTTAATTCCGAAGAGAAGAACCTAAGGAATCCACCCTTTCCCGTGCCATTGTTAATCCACTTCTAATTCACACATTCAGTTTATTCAGGTTGAGTTTTCCTCAGTGACTCTGCATCAGCAAATCCTCACTCTGAAGCAACCACCTCCCACCTCAGACACTCAGCAGCAGCTTTCCTAAGCTGGGTAATTTTGTGGATTTATGTGGTCGGGCACGGGTAAGAGTTTCTTCAAAGCCTCAGACCTCTGGGATTCAGATCTGAGCCCCAAAGAGGTGAGGCAACTGCAGAGGAGATTCCCGGAGCCCCTGGCTCAAGATGTGACCTGGGGTTGCTCCAAACCACACTCCAGATGCAACAACCCTTGAGGGCTGTCAAGCAGCCAAGAGCAGGCAGGCTGCGGGTCCCCCAGTGCCCATCATGCCCCCCTCATCCCTAGTGCTCGGAGGCAGCAGAGATCTGTCTCTCCATGCAAAAATTTACTCCTTTGGTTGCAAAAGCCATCCTAAGGCTTTCTTTATAAGGGACACCTTAGAGCAGCCTTCCAGGATCTGAAGGGAGCTCCAGGAGAGCTGGAGAGGGACTCTTGGTCAGGGAATGGAGTGACAGGACAAGGGGCAAGGGTTTTAAATTAGAAGAAGGGAGATTTAGATGAGATGTTAGGAAGAAATTCTTTGGTGTGAGGGTGGTGAGGCTCTGGAACAGGTTGCCCAGAGAAGCTGTGGCTGCCCCATCCCTGGAAGTGTTTAAGGCCAGGCTGGATGGGGCTTGGAGCAACCTGCTCTGGTGGGAGGTGTCCCTGTCCAGGGCAGGGGGGTTGGAACTGGATGATCTCGAAGGTCCCTTCCAACTCTAACCATTCCATGATTCTATGATTCTAAAGGAATTCATCGTGGAGCACTTGTGTTCATATGGCCAGAATGAGATTTAGAATTGAGACTTCCATTTCCAATTTTTGTACCACCAATAACACCTGGCAGGTCTTGAGTCTCACTGCAGGCACAACTTAACTGTTTTACAGAGAGAAATCCTCTGTCAAGTTCCAAACCCTACTCCACTCCACTATTCCACTGCCACCAGTGAGGTCTGATGAAGGACCACGAGGGCAAAGAGCCCGTGAGTGGGAAACTGAAGAGGAGTACCCTGACATGCAAAGAGCCAACGTACCCTGATATGCAAAGAGCTAACACTCAGTTCAAAACAACCAAAACCAATCCTTTCCTCATGCCTCGAGGCCCCAACATTCTCTCTGAGAGTGACATCCTTTTAAAAGAAGAGCAACCAAATATAGATGCTTTTCAGGGGACAGATGCACCTGTGAAGAAAAGGTCTTTGCTCATCTCCATCTCAGCAATGTGCTGTAGATGGCTGCAACTCCTGGAGCTGAAGGTAAAGCCTGTGCCCTACAAAAAGAAAACAACACTGCTTTGGTGTACACCTAAGTCTGGCTTGCCACTGGGGATTCGTGTAAGATGCAGGGGGTCCTGAGGCTACACACCACTGATGTAGTTTGAAGTTAAGGCAGATCTCTTCATTGCTAAGCACACCTTTACAAATACGTTAGCGCGCTCTGCGTAAGCCATGGGAGGTGTTTAGGAGGCTGCAGAGGAGCCTTCATTAGAGCCACTCAGTGGCAAGGAATTGGAGCACCAATGCTTTCTGCTGAGAGAGGAACAAACATGCTGCTCAGAGCAGGCTTGCAGACACATACACCACTATAAAGTATACATATACATCCTTTGGAGCTTCTTTTCCCCTCCTCTTTTCTCCTTCCTTTCCTCACCTTCATTATTCCCTATTGCTGCTCTGCGTTCACCTTACTGGTTTCTCTCTTTCCTTCTCAGCTCCAGCTGCCAGGCCACGCTTCCTTGCAGGCTTGAGCCGTCCTAGAAATACAACAGCAGCTACTCTGACACTTCACTGGCTTTACAGTCATCCCCAGCAGGACCTGAACACTTTCAGGTACACAGACTTGGGAGCACGTCAACTCAGCACGTTACCTGAACTTTGCATTACCCACAGATCATCCTCAGAGCTCTATTTGCCTTCTCCCAGGGCAGATGAAGAAGTCCTGCAGGGTGATTCATCCCGTTCTCGTTGCCTTCTGGAGTGGTCTCACTTGCAATGACTTAGGTTTTATTCTTAGGTCGTGCTCTTGAACCAGGCATTTCTGTCAGATTTCTCTTTATCTCAGGGTAGCCAGGATGAATCTGGGCTTCCTCCCAGGTCTACCCTTTGTGGCAGGCTTGGGGTTGATGTAATTTTGCCAACTCGAGCTAAGGAGAAATATGAAATCTGGATTCACATGCAGTTTGCACTGGATTCAGTTCTTTTCTAACTATGGAGGAGCTCAAAGCCACCGTCAGCTGCACAAACAATCTATGAATTCATAATCTGTGAATTTTTGAGGATGGGGAACAATTACCGTACAATGCTGCGCATGTATTATTCAAGCTCCTGAAGCCACCCAGCTGGCAAGACAACAAAAGAACAAACGTTTTGCAATAAAGTTCATTTTAATTGAAAGACCAAAGAGTCACACGTGCCTCTCCTTTTAGCCTTCAGGACAGCAGCAGAACTAATGTCATTTTCAGAGCCACTGCTCTTAAACAGGCAGTGAGGGGGGGCTTTTTTTTTAACTATCAGAGAGTCATATTTGCTTTTAATGCCCATTTATGCTACTCTGCCATTATACAAGGGAGTCCATTTCGGTGAGACTATGATGCTGTATAATTTGGTTTTCATGGATTATATATGGCTTGCCACCTCCAATGTTAATCTAGATATTACCAGAGCAGGGATAAACACACTAAAGATGTGGCTCTGTAAACTCAGCCCGCATTTATGACACCACTATGCAAGGGTGGGAAACCCTCTGGCGTGTTATCCTTGGCACAAGAAATAGCTCAACAACTAAATTAACTCAGATTCTTTGATTTAGAGGCAAGTGTATATCTACCTGTCTTCAGGACAAACTCAAGCACCGGGCTAGATGTCGGGATGGTGACATTTCTATCTTTCTTTTTTCTTTCTTTCTTTCTTGGTTTAACAAATCACTAAAGGCAGTTTTGCACAACTGGAGGTTGAAGTCCCAAAGTGACTGAAACTGCTGGTACAGGCTCTTCCAAAGGCACATATTTATGAGGATAAAGCTGCTGAGATCAGGAGAGAGCCAGATGAAGCCAGCTTCTGGCTAACTAACCGCTGCGTCCCTCGACATGCGGAACCGTATGCTAAATGCTTCCCCCTCCCCATGCATTCTCCTAGAGTGACCTGCTGCTATTAATAGCCCTCTACCATCAGGATCCAGTGTGGCATATCAGAGCAAAGATTTTTTGTTCCTTTTTGGAAAAGGCAGGCAGCCACAGTGCTCCCTGCTTCGCCTCTGGGAGCTGCTCATCCTGGTGTACCCCACCTGCACAAGGGCAAATTTCATGGTGCCCTTCGTGGTTGCAAAGGGCATCCAGCAAATGAGTAAGACACAAATAAAACATGGATTTTCTGTACTAAATGTGTTGTAGTGGATACAGAGCTCCTCTGTGATGCTGCAAGAGCAGCAGACACTGATGCCAGCTGCCAAGCAGTGCTCTGCACTGCTGCAGCTGCTGGGAAACCTCTCTCCTGAAGCCAGGGAAGGGGTATTCCCCACAAAAATGGGCTCTGACTCCTTGCCAGGACAACAGGATCTGCTTGATTGTCTTGCCCACACCCCAGCAGGACAGCACAGCTGCTTTTCTGGGCAGCATGAATCCTTTATTTAAGGCTGACCCTTGTTTGACCAAGTCAAAAGTCCCACTACCTGCAAGTAGCATGGGATCAGCCTCTTAATTCTTCAAGTGATGAGGAGCACACAGTTCAGGGAATTCCACTCATTTACTGAAACCTCTGGGCAATGAACCATGGTTTCCCCCATCCTTAACCTTCCTGTAGCACTTCAGATCTCTAAAAATGCTCACCAAATGTAAACTTGCTCAGATTCCTTTTCACCTTCATTTTTAAAGGGTGGAAGTTTTGCCCTTTTCCTTTTTTTTTTCTTTTATTTTTTCTTTTCTTAGCTTTGGAAATGGATTTTTTCTGAACAGCTGATTGCAGCACTGATTCTCCCCCTTCTATCATCCAGGGGGAATCTAGATATTTTAATAATGCTCCAAGACTGTGTCTACCCTGTACCTGAAACCACTCTTTGGTTTTGTACTGCAAAATATATATGTATCACTTGATGTTTGTTGACCTCTGCTCAAAGGAAATAACAAATTAGCATAACGAATTTAAGAGATGGGAGAAGAGAGATCTTTGGGATGTGAAAGCATCCCTGCTAGCGATTTCAAAACCTTGCTCCACTTGCCCCAGCCCTTCTGAACCTTGTTCCCCTCCTGCCTTCCAGGATATCATCAGCCCTGGAGGTGGGGAGAAGCCAAGCAAACGACAGCTGCTGAACTCCAGCTTCTGTGAACAGTTCAAGGACAATCTGCTCCTTTCCAGACCACTTGGCGGGGAGGAAACCCTTTAATTTTTTAGACATACATTTGGTATTTAAAAGACCACACACAGCCCAGAGCTTTGAAATGATACTATGGGATTTAAAGGATGTTTTCTGCCCATAATGATTTACAGTGCTGCGTCAGGATCCTCTTTGAAGAAATGAGGTGAAGCCAAGAGGCTTTGGCAGGAAGGGAATCGGCCATCCAACGACATGTCCAGACATCAGGTTTAAAACAAAAACCCAACCATCAACGCAGAATGTCGCAATGACCAGAATTGAACAATGGGTTAAAAATGGGATTAGACAAATTTGTGGATACTGGGACTACCAGCAGCTATTAACCATGAGGACCTGGCTGCAGCCTCTGCCCTGTGAAGGTCCCTAATCCACTGATTGCCAGAAACCCCTAGGTTTTATTCATAGAATCAAAGAATCATGGAATGGTTAGAGTTGGAAGGGACCTTCAAGATCATCCAGTTCCAACCCCCCTGCCATGGGCAGGGACACCTCCCACCACAGCAGGTTGCTCCAAGCCCCATCCAGCCTGGCCTCGAACCCCTCCAGGGATGGGGCAGCCACAGCTTCCCTGGGCAACCTGTTCCAGTGCCTCACCACCCTCGCAGCAAAGAACTTCTTCCTAAGATCTCATCTAAATCTCCCCTCTTCCAATTTAAAACCATTACCCCTTGTCCTATCACTCCACTCCATGACCAAGAGTCCCTCCCCATCTCTCCTGGAGCTCCCTTCAGATCCTGGAAGGCTGCTCTCAGGTCTCCCCGGAGCCTTCTCTTCTCCAGGCTGAACAGCCCCAGCTCCCTCAGCCTGTCCTCACAGCAGAGGTGCTCCAGCCCTCTGAGCATCTTTGTGGGCATCCACTGGACCCTTTCCAACAGTTCCATGTCCTGAGCAAAGACGTCTCTACATGCCCTGCTGCTGTAGTATCTCTGTAGGCAGCTGCCACCCCCAAAAGACGGTGTGCCAGGGGTCTCACACGGGCAGGGAAAGCACTGATTTGCTCTGCTGGGTCACCCCAGCACTGCTGGCCACACAGGGGGACCTCTCATCAGCTGGACCTACAAAAGTCTTCTGTGGACACCAAACGCAGAGAGGGTGGGAGGGAGCATCCTGCACAGGAGCTGAGCGGGTTTGAGCATCCCAGCACAGCTCCCAGGAGGATGACAGGTACAAGAAAATAGGCTTGTTAGGTTTTTCTGCAGGAAAACAAGCACACACACAAGCCCTAGAAATTCTTCTAACGCTGAGCACAAACACTGCAGTGTAGTCAGCAGAAATCCCCTCCGCAATTCCAAAACCCAGCCCAGGAATGAAAGCTGGTGCAGCACTATCCTTACTGGCAAAGGTGGAGAAAAAGTCCAGGGGGAGTCTCAGAGGCTGTATCCCAGAGAGGAGAAGCCGTGCTCGGGGAAGAACCTTCCCCCAGGCTCTCGAGTGACTTACTCAGGTCTCCGTACCTCACTGAAGAACAACCCAGATGTACTTTCAGAAGAGATACAGTCGAGATCAGGCTTCAGAAATTCCCACTAGCTTCTGGGAAACTCCCACAGTGGGCAGCTCCCCAGGTGATGCAAAGTGCCTGGTGTGGGTGAAGCCCCTGCTCTGTTGTTAGCCACCCAGGAGAGAAGGGACATCTCTTCAAAGATCCTGTCCCCCTTTCTCAAGCAAAGAGCACGTGAAAGCCTGGATTCTTGCTCAAAAACTCCACTGATCGATCTCTGCATCTTAATAATGTGGTGTAGGAGAGCTGTCCTGCATTTTGACAAGTTCTGTGCGGTTTTTTTTCCCAAGTAAATGCTTCCTCCCTAATAGTTTATGCAAGCAGACTTTAATGCCGATCCCACAGAGCACCTGTAAGCCATCTGGAAGACGAAGAGCTACACAGACACAAGCAGCCTACCCCAAAGTTATGGTAATGAGAGATAATGATCCTCCTTGCAAAGGCAGAGCACTGTTCTCAACACCATCTTTTTCAAGTCTTCTCTTAGCCCTAACTCTCCTCCCAGCCCTGTCACTCCAAGCCTGGCCTTATTCTGCTCACGTTTAGGCAGGTGTAAACCCAGGATGATCTCAGTGACAGCTGCTAGTTGGGATTTTCCTCCTTTCTCAAGCAATGGAGTGGCATTTTACCCCATCAATGGCAAGGTGACTTTGTTAGCTAGCAAAAAAAATACAAAAGGTACTTGCTAAACCATGTGAGATTGAGCTCTGGCCCGTGCATCTTCCAGTGCCCGGCGCTAAATGTCACCGCAGAGGCCAACGGCCACACGGTCCCCAAACCAGCACGTTCATTAGTGCAGTGCCAGCCTTCTTACTCACCCCCTCCTCCGTAAAAACACCAGGAATTCCCTAGGTTTGAGGTAGCAGAGCCTCAGGAGAGGTGAGGTGGGTGCACAGAGTTGAAAACCTATGTGATGACTAAAGCCAGCACCGGGGACTGTGGGGACATGGGTGACGCCCTGCACACAGCACTGGTGGGAGGCTTAACGAGCACTTGGGAATCCTGAGAGTTTGGGGGTTTCTTTTTAATTAATTTGAGCTGCGCTGGGAGCTTTTCCTGTAACAGGTCTGGCTGAAATACCACGCGCAACGATCTGCTCAAAAGTCACTTCAACGTTAAAAATTGCAGGGAAAAAACACACCTAGAGTTCATTTTAATGTGCATATTTTTCTCCCCAACCTGTTTTACCTCCTGCGTTTTTCTCCTATCCCTCCTCTCTCCTTTTCTTTCAGTGCAGCCTTGTAAAAGGCTGGTCCAAATCTCTGACTTCTGGCTCCTGTGCTGTAGGTCTTACATTCAAATCCCCAAGCGGCAGCAGCAGGTGGAGTAGAGGCGGATGACCTCTTCAGAGGGACCTGGACAGGCTGGAGAG
>VXBW01003040.1:509752-537069 GCA_013400375.1 Thinocorus orbignyianus
GAGCCGGCAGTGCGCGCTGGCAGCCCAGAAACCAACCCCAGCCTGGGCTGCAGCAAAAGGGTGAGCAGCAGGGCCAGGGAGGGGATTCTCCCTCTGCTCTGTGCTCCTGGGACCCCACCTGGAGTCCTGTGTCCAGCTCTGGAGTCCTCAACACAGAAAGGACACGGACCCCCATTTCCCCCCCACCATGCCTTTCCAAGCGCTGTAGGTGACACGTACAGCCAGTCACAATCACTGCCTTGGACAGTCAGTCAGCAATTTGCATCCTTTTGGTAATTATCCCATTACCTGCAGGGAGCAGATAATTCAGGGGCCCTGCTGGCACCGTTCAGCAGCCACGTCCCCAGGTTATAAAGCAAAGTGCTGGGTGGAAAATTTTAATGACTAGAGGCTGGTGAAATCCTAAATTGATGGCAATATATGGTGAAGTCTCTTAAATAACACGGAACGCCCTTTTGGCTGGAAAGGGCTGGATGAACCCCTGGTTGATAAGTTGTTAAATTATATCCCATGGCTGGCTGCTTGTCTCGGGAAGGTACCGGATGATAAGTGCGCAAATTATCGTTACCGCACGGAGAGAAACTATTTCCAGCAGAGATTATTTGATGAAAGAGAAGTTATTTATCATTATTAAAACTGGTACATTTGTACTTCTCCACATTGAACAGATCCTGAACTGCCAATTGTCTTCCGAAAAGGTACCTGAGCTTGATTTAAAGGGTTTTATGACTTCATAACGGATGGGTTTTTCTCTCATGGAGAAAGAAGATTTTAATATCTAAATTGCCCTGTTTCTTGGAATTATTTCCCTGTTCATTGCAAGCAGCTTGATTTCATTTTTTTCCCCCCTCACACTATGTTGTCATATTTGACTTTTTCTAAGAAAAAATCCCAAGAAGTACTTTTTCACAAACAAGGAGGAAACAGCCTGCGACACGCGATGGTAGAGGAGAGCTTTGTCTTCTACACCTTCATTTTGGGCCCTACAGAGACAGAGAAGGCTTAATTTTCAGCAGTTGGCTGCTCATGGATGGAAGGGATTGGGTGGTAGAGTCAGTTTTGTTGCAAGAGGCAGAGGGACTTCAGCTAGCTTTAAGTAGCACAGCTGGCAGCTAACCGTTAGCCAGGGCCCAGTGGGCTTTTGAACCTCTCCAGAGACAACTCAAATTAACTTGATATGAGCTCATATGTGCTATCATACAAAATATGAGCTTCCCTTACAGCTCTACGGGGTACCAAAGCCATCCTAGGCAAGGTGAAGCTGGGAACATTCAGTGACTGTAATGGTTAAAGTGTGTTATTCACCAGTACCATTATTTCAGGGTCCTTCAGCTCAGGTCAGTTCAATGAAACATTTAGGTGGGACTACCTATAGAGCACCATGAGCCCAGTCGTATTCCCAAGCCATCCTCTTTCCCATCTCTGAGGTCGCAAGGGACTTGGCCATCTTTATCTTCCTTGAAAAGGCATGCAAAACCCCATTTTGTGACAATGTGAAGCTCACAGGACACCAACACAGCCAAACACATCTGAGCCAAGAGGCAAGAAGAAATGCTACAACCTCATTGGGACTGCGCAGAGGACGTGAAATAGAGTTTGCTGAACTAAAACCTCTTGCCAGTATTTCTTGAAGTCTTCTGAGGAAGACATCATTGTTAACATTCTGGTGTTAACTTACAAGTCTACTGCCTCCTGTGAGTACAACAGCAGCTGGTTAAGGTGAGATTATCAAATTCTCTGATCTTACTTTCCATCTAATATGGTCCAACTGCTCGTGCAGGTGAGACATTTACCCTCCTGCAGTTCAACCAAGCCCACCTGCATCTGACTACAGTCTCCCTTTCAACACAGTCTTAGCCTTCACTTCCAGAGAGATGACCGAGCACCACTGCAGACATTGCAAGCAGAAGTACCTTGGAAAAAGGGGAAAGAAATACCACCCATAACTACAGAAAGATAATGCTACAGTACTTTGAGCACCAGTGCTTTCCAAAGCCCTGCTAGTGCCATCACCAAAGGGAAGGAAAGGTCCAGCTTGCAGTGACATGAGCCTTTCTGGCAAGAACCACATGCAAGGACTTTGAAAATATTTTCTCCTCTTGTACAGCAGAAGTTGAAATGCTATCACAGATTACTCCTCACAGTACTTTTCCCTTTCTTTCTTGGTTTATTTATTTATGTCTCAAGAAAATTCTATGCCCATGAAAGTTAGACATTCTTTGAGATTTTCTGATGCTCAGAACAGGTAAAGCCCCAATAACAGTTTATTTACGGGGAGTGTGTTCAACAAGACAAGCTTAAAAGAAGAGAGTTGGAATTAAAGATCAATTGGAGAACGAAAACATTGTTCTTTAAATCTGCAGGCTTGCCAGCCAAACAAGCACAGGGCAGCAGTAGGATTTCATAACTAGGTTCTCACAGGGCTCCTCACGCTGCCCTGACAGGAGACAGCATGGAATATTTTTCCTCACTTGCCCCTCAGTATCAAACCCAGCTCCATCACGCACTAGCAGAGTTGTGTCTTCTCAAACCAGGGAGAAATTTGGCCAAGAAGCTTCAGTGAGAACAGTGCACAGATAGCCCTGAGCAAAACTCACTCCTGTCAAGACATCTGGTTTCTGTGTCCATTAAAAAAAACCATATCCCAGTGTATAATCATGCAACTGGCAGAATGTGGATCTCCTCCAGTGTGCAGTTCATCAGAGACTGGCTCCTCCTGTCCTGACCTCTCTTATTTGCAGGCAGAGACCAGATCTCTCAGCTCACCCCTGGGGCTTGTGCAGGAGTGGGACACCATCACCAAGAGCTTTCTGTGCCACAAGGATGAGGTGGTAGCCAGGCCCCCACTACCCTTCCTGACACGACCAGCAAAGGGGGCAGATGCTAAGAGCAGAAATTGCCAAAGAGACGTTTTTAGTGACTTCTCTGCTTTGCTGAAGCCCAAAAGTTTTGAGGCAAACCACCTTCCATGAGAAAACTTTCATGAGAGAGAAAATCCTGGGGTGCTGTCACAGACTAGATTAACTCCTGGTGAGCAACAAAGATGATAGTGGAAAAGTGAATGAAAAAAGTGGGTGAGGTCACTTATTCCATGGACATCAAAAGAGGGAAGATTCTGTATTGCCTAAATTGAGTGTGGAACGGTGCTGCTCACCTTCAGCTACGCCCTTGGAAAGGGAAACCCAGGGTCATCCACAGTTCTGGACATGAATCAAGGACCCAATGACCCATCTGTTCTTCTGTGCCCCACCTGGGCACGCTGTCATTCATCACCAGCACATGTTGGATGGGAAGAATGAAAACAATTGGCAAAACTCAGAAGTTGCTCCTACACCAGAATTTTCCTCCTCCAATTGGCTTCATTAACCAGCACTTTATCAGAGTCTGGGTTCCTTGAAAAGACATGAGAGTCTTGGAAATATTAAAATAATCCCAGCTGTTTAATTTCTAACAGTGCTTGGAAAATTTATCCAAGTCTGGCTGAGCAAAGCACTCCCCTACTTGCTCAGCTTGAGATGCACTCAGAGGAGTGAGCCTGGGTTAAAGAACACCCTTAAAATAACACATATGAATAAATGGTTTGCTGATTTGGGGTCTTAAAGTTGAAAAGATCCTTTCATAAGCTCTGAGAGGAGATGTGATTCTGATTTCCAGCAGGATCACTAAGTGTAATTGCTGTCAGATGTTTATGGATGGTGAATGCATGTGCAGCAGATAACCTAAAACTGCACCCACTCAAACTATACACTAGAAGTAATAGTTTCAATGCTCAGGCATGAAAAGCAAACCCATGCTCCATTTATGTTTTTGCTCCCCTGTGTCTTCATCGTAGTAACCCAGGGCAGTGATGGAAAACAAGCTAATGCCCACGCCAGTTTTGCTAGGATCCCCTTTTCAAGACCCCAGAAGGCAAGCTCTTAGTAATTCTAATTAGTAACTCTTTCCCCGTGGGGGATGAAATGAATTTTCCCCACCTTCACTCCCAGAGATGGAGAGCAAGGGTCTCCACCTCTGCCCAGGAGTCTGCAGTGCTACCTGCAGCAGAGGGAATGCCACTGGGTATGCACCAGGACACCCTAAAATGGATCAAAAAAAGGCCACCTTGCATCAAACCAAGGGTTTGCCCAGCCCAGTTGAACAGGTCCCGCTCAGGGCCACCAAGATGCTCAGAGGNCGGTGGTTGGAAGCAGATGTGTAGAAAGAACAGAAATAGGGTTTGTATACAAATATCTTCCCCTGATACGCCCTCTCAGCTTCTGCCCATCAGCAGTTCAGCCACTCGCTGGGTCTCAGGTTGTGTTTTATTTACCAGCAGATCCATCTCCCCCATTTCTCCCCCAAACTTTGCTAAAACTGTCCAAGCCTAGAGCTCCCACAGCAACCTGTGGCTGCAGCCCCATGAGCTGTTTCTGTAGTCAGTGAGTCAACACCATGCAACGCTGAGGACTTGTTCCCCTATTCCAGGGAAACCAGAAGGACTGAAAATCCAAAATATACTGATGTAACTTATCAAGAATTAGCCAAACAAAAGATTCTTGCAACTTACCCAGTCCATTTATTACTTCTCAGCCCTGCCAAAGGACCTTTGCTGAGCAGCCACGTACTCATGCTGATGCCCATGTTCCCTCATCCTTTCCCCACAGCATCTGCTGTCATCCTGCAAGGTCCTGAGGGTAGAGAGCAATATGATTGTTCTCTGAGGGGTCTAACAAGCTCCTGGTAACTGGAAAATATAACTACTGATAGCACTATTTAGTCTATGCTGTTGGAACTTGATGATCTTTAAGGTCCTTTCCAACTCTAACCATTTTATGATTCTATGAAAATATACACAGCTGGCTAAAACTCACCCATGTTGTGCCAGGCAATTTACTTGAGATGGGTGACAACCAGCACGTAAATGACAAAGTTTCTTTGTTGTACAGGAAAAGCATGTGGGTACTTAAGATATTGATGAACCGGACTGTAAGCGGATTATCACAACACCATGAGTAGAGACTAATTTCCCAGTAGAAAATAGTCTTTTGAAATACAAGACAAAATGTCAATCCATTTGCTAGTCGCACATATTTAAAGTGTTTCTCTTCTTCTGCTCTCTGCAACTGGCTCAGCCTTCAAATGACACAGAACTGAGCATTGAAACACCGCATAACTTTCAGACAATCTGGATCTCAAGATTTGGAAATTTGGTGAAAAGGTAAAAGGTTCATACAATTCCATCCAAACAATACAACCACCAAGCAGGAACAGGAGGGCTGACAAAGGGAAATAATCATAGAATCATAGAATGGTTAAAGTTGGAAGGGACCTTCAAGCTCATTCACTTCCAACCCCCTTGTCCAGGGACAC
Organism: Thinocorus orbignyianus; assembly: GCA_013400375.1. Classification (NCBI taxonomy): domain Eukaryota; kingdom Metazoa; phylum Chordata; class Aves; order Ciconiiformes; family Thinocoridae; genus Thinocorus; species Thinocorus orbignyianus. Next base: position 515,102 of record VXBW01003040.1, read on the forward strand.
CTCCCATCAGAGTAGGTTACTCCAAGCCCCATCCAGCCTGGCATCAGCATATGATAAATCCAATTGAAGTTGATGATATTTAATTACATCCTTAATTCTGACCTCACACTTACCCACCTACCTATATAGAAGGCAGACAGCAGCACTCCCATCAGCTTCCACTTTCCAGACTCCCCAGCTGATCCGATCCTTACATCACCAGTGTCATTTAGTTGTGGCTGCCCCATCCCTGGAGGGGTTCAAGGCCAGGCTGGATGGGGCTTGGAGCAACCTGGTGTGGTGGGAGGTGTCCCTGCCCAGGGCAGGGGGGTTGGAACTGGATGATCTTGATGGTCCCTTCCAACTCTGACCATTCTATGATTTTAAGCCTAACTCAGTTGGAACATACACAGGTCGCCTGTTTAGACATAAATCTATTTCTGGGGGGGGAAACAAAAACAAAAACGAAGGGGAAAGGGACGAATGGAATTCTTTCAAGCCATTTTCAAATCCCAGACTTTCAAACAATGCAATTTCACAGCCGATTTCAGGTCCTGGTTTGTCAATTCTGTGTTTTTTAAAGCCATTTTAGAGGTCCTGCTGAGGCACACTCCCAGCTCCTGCCCATGCCCGGCTGCCATCCCGGCGGATCGGTCCCGCCAGCGGAGCAGGTGGCGTGTGGGTCACCCAGGCCTGTGTGACAAACTGTGATAATTGGATTGTTTGGGGAGAGGGGGAGGGAATCAGCGAACCTCCGAAGGGAATTAAAAGCCAGCCCGCATCCCGGGTAATAGCACTCCATAAAAATGCAAAGTGGGTAATGATAAGCCAAGGAAAGGTCCATTAAGCCCCGCGCCCGGCGCAAAGGGGTATCATTGACCCCCCAAAGGATGTTTGCTGGGAAGAGTCAGGCACCACAAACAGGTGCAGAAATAAGAGCTGGTTTTACCCTCCCCGATCTGCAATGTTAATGACCAGGAGGGCCAGGGAGAGACCACAAAGTGGCCCAACTTTAATTTTTGGTAGCCGTGGAAGTCAAAACCACGCTCAAAACCAGAGGAAAATCAGGAAACGGATCACCCAGCACTGGGTGTCCCTTCGCCCTGCACTGAGGGTACTGGGATGAGGTGGGATGGAGGAGCACGGGGGTGAAAGTTCTCCTCAGCCCCAAGCACCTCACCACACGGTCAGCGGGGAAAGGGACTCTCCCCGGGCCACTAATGAGCCATCCTCATTATAAGATTAGATGCCAGAGCCAACAACACCCTCTTAATAATGCACACATCACTATGACAACCGTGGAGTTTGATACCCGAGGACAACTTTATCGCGCTTGTGAAATCCCCTCATTTTTGAGGAAAAAAACACCACTATTTATAGTTCTCAGACATCAATTCGCCATACCCACCCTCCTCCTCCTCTCTTCACCTCCCTGGTTTCCAAGGCCAAAGTGTTGATGTGCCATTCCTAAGGTCAGCAAACTGCTGTCAAGTCTCACCACCAGAGTCTGCCGGCATAATTATCCCGCTAGCCCATACATAATTAGCAAAGCTAAGCCCAAACTATATTAATACCGGGATTAATTACGGCGGAAGCATAAACAAGGATATTAATGCCATGAAAGCAGCAGTACGGATACTCGGCAGCCCCATATGCTTGTCTGTAGGACCACTAGGGATTGTGTTGAGGCGGGAGCTCTGCGGTGCCCTGACTGTAATGAGAAATGAGAAAACTGCTGAAAAATTGATGCCGCCTGCAGATTGCACAATCCGCCGAACAGCAGGGGGTCGGCTTCTTACATCTCCCACTCTCGGTACAATATGCTAATTTCTGCCTGCATCCGAGTGTAAAAAGGGAAGAAGAAAAGATTTCACAAAAGGGGGAAAAATGCAAATGACAACCACAAAGATCACTGCGGAGAAATCCATGAGCTTTATATGGATTAACTGTGTTGGAGCTAGCGCTCGGCTGAGTTTAACCCCTTCTGTCCTAGACCCTCTGGCAGGTCCTTTTTGTGGTACTTGTGGCTCCTTTGTGGGGAAGGAGGGAGAGGAGGGGTGGGCAGTGGGGAGCTGAAAGGATGGAAAGGATCTTTTTTGCTCTTTTCCATGGCTGCTCTCCTCTTGCTTTAAAACTGACAAGGAGGCGAGGGACTGGAAGCGGGATAAAAAGGAGGGGAGTTTAGAAAAGGAGGCTCACCAAATTTTGGGAATGTTTTGGAGAAGACCACTATAGCCCACTCTGGTCCAGCTTTAACTGGGGGGGACTGGCAACACGCAAAGAGCCTCCCTTGTCCTGCAAGAGCTCCTCTGACTCCCTTTGTGGGATGGAGCCAGCAAGGTCCTCCTAACAACACACTACAAAACCCTCATCAGGAAGACAATTACTCTGGGCTTATTTCCTACTCCCAATTCACCACCTCTCCCTCCCAGGCGAGGGAAGCAGATGTGCCGGCTGGATGACAAGCCCATCTCTTGGCTGGTGACAGCCGATGCGCCAGCGGTTCCTGTGGTTCCCCAGCGCCACCAGAACATGCAGCACGCCTGCAGACAAGCAGGCTCCAGCAGCGCCAGACAATCCTCCTGCCATTTGAATTCACCTTGCTCTCACAGAGACCCTCTGCCACCCGTGGGACCCCAGGGAGCTGCTTCCATCACAGCTCCAGTGAGCAAACTGGCCCTTCTTGCCTTGCACGTGGGGCAGCCAGCGTGGGATAGAATCATAGAATGGTCAGAGTTGGAAGGGACCTTCAAGATCATCCAGTTCCAACCCCCCTGCCATGGGCAGGGACACCTCCCACCACACCAGGGTGCTCCAAGCCCCATCCAGCCTGGCCTTGACCCCCTCCAGGGATTGGGCAGCCACAGCTTCTCTGGGCAACCTGTTCCAGTGCCTCACAGTAAAGAATTTCTTCCTAATATCTCATCTAAATCTCCCCTCTTCCAATTTAAAACCATTCCCCCTCGTCCTGTCACTAGACTTCCTGACCAAGAGTCCCTCCCCAGCTCTCCTGGAGCTCCCTTCACATCCTGGAAGGCTGCTCTCAGGTCTCCCCGGAGCCTTCTCTTCTCCAGGCTGAACAGCCCCAGCTCTCTCAGCCTGATAAAACCCACGTGTGCTGGCTCCTGTACAGATAACAGGGGGGTGAGCATCCATACCCCACTTTTCCTTTGGGTACCACCAGCAGAGGCCACCCACCCAACAGTTTAAGCCCCTCTTGCAGCAGGACGGGAAGGCAAAGAGCATCTCCTCCCCAGCCTGCAGGGGGGACATACCTATGTTTCCGCAATAAGCCAAATCAAAGCCTTAATTCTTCTCCAATAATTAAAGAGATTAGTTGCTCTCTCCTCAGGAGCAGCAGCAGGTGCTGTTCTGCTCGGCCCGACATGTGCATAGTGCAGCTTCTCCCTGCAATCGCCATGTCCAAGCGTGAACAGAAACCTCAGGAAATATTTGTCATTAAAAAGTTGCCGCTGGGCCTGTGTAATACAGTAAGCTCTCAGCAAAAAGAAATGTTTGCTTGTTTGTTTTAAACAGTCTCGGAAAGAATTTAGCACTCCTGGAAAAAAGAATATATATATATGACTGCTCCAGCAGCCCAGAGCACAAAGACTGGGAATGCCTGTTTCACACCCGGCAGGGAGAAAGATGCTCATCTTGGAAATGCAGCTTCGCCCCAGCCTGGAGAGATGCTTGGAGTGAACAGGAGAGGTGGCAGAGGAGAAGAGTATGAAACCTGTCCTGCATCCCTGTCTGAACGTGGCAGAGATCACGTGAAAGGAGGAGGACAAATGTTTTGGTGGCATCAATTTACCACCAGAAACTGGGACAACGACCAGTGACCACCCTGCAGATTTCAGTGGCTCTATGAATCTTCAGCCCACGACTGAAAAATACTTGGATCTCACTGGAAAGTCTCCAGTCACCTCCTGAGCATTCTCCCACTCACCAGCCTTCTCCCACAATACGCCATCTCCCCTCCTCCATCTCCCCAGTGCTACTTACACTAATTGCCGATTTATAAGCGATTGTTTTTTCCTGATTGTGACTTATCAACTTGATTTTGACCTTTGTATCTGTGATTGCCTGCACACGCTCTTCCTCCCCAACTGAGTATTCTTCCCACCAAATGATACCAAATTTCTTCCCTGGTTTGATGCTGGGAGCTGTAAAAGTTGAGTTCTCACCTGGGAGATCTTCACAGCAGACTCTTCTTCCTCTATGGTTGTATCATGCCTTACAGATCCCGATTCCGAGCACCACCTAACTCAGCAGGTGTGTTTCTTGCCTCTCCTCAAATGCTTTTGCTTGCAGGTGAGCAGGGACATTAGTAGAAAGAACAGCCATTCCCCTAACATTTGTGTAAGAAAAGTCCCTTCAGGAAGATGTTCAAATAGCAAACAAGTAAGTAGAGAAAGTGTGAGTTGGTGCTGAGTGGAGTCATCATGTGGAATGGCAATGAATATTTGAAAACCACCTTTAGCAGAGAGCATTATTTAGTATTTGATCAGCTCTACCGTTACAAGAACCTTCCCAAAGTTACTGGGGAAGCCTAGGGTGGCACTTAAATGTCCTTGTTCCCTGTCACTCTGTTTGCACCAGCCTGACAGGCTAAGAATACGAATGCCATGCTTTAACCTTGCTGGAGTTAAAAGGTGTTTGGGGGAAGAGGGAAGCAGCGTGTTTATAGCAGAAAGGCTGTCCCCTTGAATGACAGAGCAGCACAAGCAGATGCTGTTATGAATATCACAGGAGGAAAAACCCACGACTTGGGTGAAAGAATATCTTCTTGGCAGCAATTCAGGGCTGCTACGTCTCAGGAATAAGCTGCCCACTCCTGAAACCCCTTCTACTCAAAGCTGGGGAAAATATGGAGAATGGAGAGAGCAGAGAAGAACACCAAGGGTGAATCCCCATCACCATCCAGGTGTCCTCACAGCAGCTGTGGGGCATGCACCCACACAAGACACTGGCACCCGTGGGGTGGGGGGTACAGACCCGGCCCCCTCAGGCAGCACAGCAGCATCTGAGCCAAATTGGTCACACTACATCAGATTAAACCAGCTCTCAGGTTTAGAATGAAGGCTTCTCCTTTACAGAAGCTAAACTGGCACCTCCAGACTGCACCCACATTTGATTTGAGGTGGAAACAACACCCAGTTCTCCCAGTCTGCACTGGCGTGGCAGCTGAGTGCTTTAATTTTGACTCCCACTGCAATTTAACAAATTTCAGCTGAAATCATTCCCCCCCCACCCCACCCCAGCCTTCTCTCTGCTTTCTTGCCTCCCTGCATCATCGCTGGGTGAAGTTGTTGGCACTGTAAAACCGGTCCTGCCTGATGTATTATTTAAACCTGGATCAGCATCTCAGTGTGGTCAGAAGCCCAGCGCCACGAGCAATCAGATCAGCTCTGCCCAAGGAGAAGCACAGAGGCAGGGACAGAAAATCTTGGACCAGGATTGTCACCAAGAAGAAAGCAAGAGCCACACACCACCAGAGCCTTCTCGAAACACCAAATGCTGTTTCCACAGAGGGAAACGAGTATTTTGAAATCTACAGCTAGCAGGGCAGGGCAGGATATATTTTCATCAGGGCACGTCCACCTGAATTTGTGCTGAGCTCAGGAGGAACCAGGTGAGTTTGCATAATTAACAACCTGACCTTGCAACCCAGATGCAAATGTGTCTCCCAGCGAAGTCAACAGGAAAGAAGAAAGCAAGGCTTAGCTATGAGCTCCACGTATGGCAGCGATGAATTCAGCCATAAAAAAAATGTGTATATGGTGGTGATATTTCTCTCTGGGTCGTTTTTCTAAGAGAACTTCTAAAGCATTTGTGGTGGCAGCAAAGCTGTGACCATCCCTGCGACAGCCCCTAGCTGCTGGTGCAAAAACACCCCACATAATTTAGGTTTCACAGAGCATTCACAGGAGAGGATCTTGCCACCACGAGCCTCCCTGGCGACCTCCAAGGAGGCGACAACCAACTGTGGAGAAGAGCAGTGAGATGCCCTTCGGGAGGCTGTTGGCAAACAACTCCAGCCACACGGAGACACATCCACCACCTCAGATGTGCTAATGCTCTGGCTCCCATCCAGGGAAGCCACCGGGGGCTTCCGAGCCTCCCCTTCCCTCCCTCGTGCCCGGGAAGTTGTGTAGTGTCAGACAGATGCCCCTCACCGCTCCAGCATACTGCAACACCAGTTTGTTGCCCTTAGGAAGCTCCCTTTTCCCAGTAGAGAAGAGAAACGTGGTGGTTGGTGCCAGCTCTCCCCTGCTGTTTTTGGCCACCCCTCCTGTCCCGTGGTGGGGTACAGAGCTGAGGGCACATCTGGCTGCCACACTTCAGCCTCACCGGGGGTTCTCACCACGTGCAGCAGCACCAGACGTGCTTGGAAGCCACACGTGGCCGGTCAGCTGCACTTTTGTCACCCCACACAGCAGCTCATGTTGAAAGAAAACATCAGCTGTGCCATTTTACCCGAGTGAGGATGCCCAGCAAAAATCAAAACTCATGTTTCATCCAGATGCAGCACAGCAGCTCCGGCTGGCATGGAGGAGGCAGCCCCAGGAGGCTGGTGGGACCCCCCCAGACATCCCACCCAGCTCCAGCCCAGCAGGTCCTGAACCACGGCTCACCCTCCAGAGCCAGGCTGAGCACAGAGGAGCTGGAAAGGCAGTTATGCTTCAAATGCAAGCTGGAGGTCTTGGGCAGCAGGGCTCCTAAACTGCACCAGCCCCTGATGAGTTTTTTGAAGAAACTTTGAATTTTTGAAGCAAATAGACAGAGATAGACTTGGATAGAAATGGATTTTCTTACCCACGTTTGCTGCAGAACGAGCCACAGAGTCCTTCATCTGCTTGTGTTTCTATCAGAATACCAGGGCAGTCCAAACTGCTATCATGCTGGCAAGACTTTTGGAGGGTTAAGAAGCACCGTGCTGCCAGGTCTATCAGCCTTCTGTTGAAGCATTGACCAACTGTTGTCAACCACCTTCTCCTGGTGGTGCACTTTGGCTTTTAGACTAACCTGACCTGCCCTGAAAGACATGGAGGGTCCCTCCCTGAGCCTGGTGTCCATGTTATCTCCCTTCTGCTAGCACGTGTGGCAGCAAAGTCACCTGGAGCAAGGAGCTAATTCACCTGGACACTGCTCCTACAAAAAAAACCCCAAAAATTAGTGATGGCAAACACACAGCCACTCTTACGCTGCTTCCAACTGGCTGTGAAAGCAAGCTATTATTTCTCAGCCACTGGAGAGAAGTACACCAGAACATCAGCAGCAATCCCAGTATCACTCACCAAGGAAAACTCCAAGTGCTGGGAAATTAAGTTACAGAGAGCACTCTGATAACAGCCCTTCTTCCTCATCCCCAGCAAATACCGGTGCAGAGACATGAAGAGGGTAACAAAACCTTCCCACACACAACTAGGAAGGAAGGGAAGCAAAGACCTTTTAAAGAAGTCTGGACCAATCTACCTAATTTTCTCTTTTAATTACCAGCCTTTCTCAATCTAACCACTCAACTAATAAACACCCTTGTTAGGGTCACCTGTCTGAGTCCCTTATTCAGGGATCACCAGTGTCCAAAGCTGGTATTAGTTTCACCTGGGGGAAAAACAATAATCTTCAAGTTATTCTCTAGGGCTGCATTTTTTTATAAAGTTCCCAAAGAGTATTTTGGAGGCATCCCCAGCCTGGTGAGATGACAAGGCAAACACATTGCACAGAGCCACAAGAACTCTGCTGACTCCCCAAAAAATAACAAATAACATGGCAATAATGAATACAAATACGGGTCAGATGCTCAGCTGAGGAAAACGGGCATCACTCCTCAGTCTTTGGCAGAGCTCGGGTGGTTTTACATCAGCCAAGGACCAGGGTTTCTCACTCTACCTGATGATATCTATAGAGGATTCCTCACTTGCTGGGGTGGCATAAAGCTGTTGTTGAGGTGAATTTGGGATGCCTGATCCACTCGTGATTAATGAGGCCACAAGTGAGTTATAACAGTCACCCTGGCATGACTGACACTTGGATTTTCCTGGTGCCACACCACTGCCTCGTGTTTATGCCAAAGGATTTACAGACACAAGCCCCAACTCTGAGACTTTATTTACGTCTGCTTTCTTAATCCCTCCACCTATGCTGCTAATTTGCCTGAGCAGAGACCTAGGAAGGAAAATAAGTAGTGCATTTCAAAACGTCTAAGCAACTCCCTAAAACAGCAGTCCTGTCAGTCAGTGCCATGATTTTAAAATCTTGACTTTCCAATCTGCCACGGTTGGAAAGGCTCGCTGTATTCCTCTGGCAAGGAGGATTTCCCAGCCATCCTGTAGCAGAAAGCCTTCTTTTCAAGCACTCCTAATGATAGATATTGATATTTGTTTCTTACAACTGCCACTGTTTGAGGGACTGAATATTGTACATAGAGCAAAACCAGCTGGCAGACTAATTGATTGATTGGTTGGTTGATTTTTTGAGTGGAAGCGGGATTTTGTATCTGAAAAGGGGATTTTTGCTGTTGGCCAATTTGAAGGAGCTTAAAATAAATTGGCTGAGGTATGAAATCTCAGATATACGTCCTCATTTACAGCGAGACAAACTCGTTCTAATTGGAGCCGAGATTTCCAGCTATGTAATCCCAGGGGGATTTGCAGGTTCTCAAGGAAAAGTCCTCTTAAACCACCAAGGCCAAAGACTGAGGTGATCAAAAATGAAAGCTGGATTAAGTACAGTTTAGCACCTGCTTTGGCAGTTTACCAGATCATAGAATGGTCAGAGTTGGAAGGGACCTTCAAGATCATCAAGTCCCAACCCCCCTGCCATGGGCAGGGACACCTCTCCCTAGAGCAGGGTGCTCCAAGCCCCATCCAGCCTGGCCTTAAACACTTCCAGGGATGGGGCATCAACAACTTCCCTGGGCAACCTGTTCCAGTGCCTCACCACCCTCACAGGAAAGAACTTCTTCCTAAGATCTCATCTAAATCTCCCCTCTTCCAATTTAAAACCATTCCCCCTCGTCCTGTCACTAGACTTCCTGACCAAGAGTCCCTCCCCAGCTCTCCTGGAGCTCCCTTCAGATCCTGGAAGGCTGCTCCAAGGTCTCCCCGGAGCCTTCTCTTCTCAGATGGGTGTACCATTGCCTTATAGGCTGTAAATAGGTGGGTGTGTGCGTGGATATCAAATACAGATACTCACCTGGGAATAGATTCGGCTTAATATTTAAAAGTTTATGTCTCTACAGCAAAATTATGCTGCTATAAAGCAAAGTGGGAATCTAAACTCTTATAACTGCTCAGGCACTATCCTCTGTGGGTATCCTGACTCTGGCATCGCCTGTGGCACAAGCAGCTGGTAAGACTTTCTGCCACAGTCAGCTCCTAACTCTCTACCTCAGCTGTAAAAGACAGCTTAAGTGATCTAAACCACAGGCACAAAACATCTATTTATTTACCCACTTCATTTCCACCACTACGTGGAGTTAGTTAAGGCTGAATTGAAAGAGCAGCCACGGGCACCTATGGAGATAGTTGATGAAATGTATGTTGCACCCACAGCCACAAACCCATTTACACTCAGGAGGGTGAATCAGCCCAGGCAAGTGGGTCTAGGAACAGTCTTGACATTTCCATTATGTTTAATGAAAGGGGAGGCTGAAGAGAGAGGTGGAAAAGCCTGCAGAGGTGGGAGTCATGGAAAAGCTGCTTCCAACTGTGTGTAAAATGGTTGGTGACTCCGGTGTCACAGCAGCTCGACATGGAGCTGGTGGCATGTGCTCTCCTGTATGCCAGCTCCTCGTGGGGCAGAGGACAGCTCTCCCCAAATTGCCAAGCCTGCTCCCATGATCAGGTATTACTGAAGAAGTGACAGGGGCTGGGACTGCCAGAGCTGGTTTGTTTTCAGAGGCATTAGAGGTATTATATTCAGTTCCAAGTTAGTGACATCTGCTTGGACTCGGATCCTCCTGAGGCTCTTACTCCTGTATATTATTTAGAGCACACTTCTTTTCCAGGGGCAAATGTCTAAAGATTTTGTAGTTGGCTTTTTTTTTTTTGTAGAGGAACAGCTCTAGCATATAAAATGATCTCAGTGAAATGAAGGATGGAAACAGAGGCAGGAAGGGTTAGGAGAAGAGCAGCTAGCAAAATATCAAACTTAGCTAATAATAAAACAACGTGTTGAGGTGATTTCTTTTCTTTCTTTCACCAGTGCCTTTTGCTAACAGTTAAATATCAAGAGGAGATGAGCCAAAACCTGTGGCATGCACAGTTACTCCCTGCTCCTCTCCTGAACTCCAGAAGTTCAGTTCCAAACTTTGTAGCTTTCTTCTGCTTGATATTAAGTAAAAAAATCCTACAAAATGCCAATGATGACATTCTTCAACAGATCCATCTGCGACTATGCTGCCTCCACGGAGGCTGAGCTCATCAGCTTCTGCACTGTTTTGATGCCCATGTATGTTCTCAGGGAACTTGAAGACACATCTGAGAAATCCCTTGCTTCAGGAAATCTTTTGTAGCTTGATACCCACACCCTACAAGGCTCATTGTGATTCCCAGATCCACAAGTTCACCTAGAAAAGACAACTGGCCATGCCAAGGTGGAAAGAGTTTAGCGAAGGAACTTCTGTTATCATGCCAGCACATCCCGAACTCAGGAATGCAATTTGAAATCTGTGAACTTCCCACCTACTCTCATGACCAGGTGAGGACGAAAGTCTCAAGATGCCAAAAAGCTGATGTGGGCCGTGTCCCTCCCCACGTTTGTTCACTGCCTGCTTCAGGGAATGATCAGCCTTCTGTCCTGGCCATGGCACCCCTGTTCTGCTCTGCTCAGCACCCCCCTGGGAGCTCACTTCCACCTCAATTTTGTCAGCATAATTGCACATGAAAGGGTTCTCCAACCCAACTGTTGAAGTGATGAGTACCACAAAAATAAACGTAGTGCTGGAAGTGTTGAGGCTGACCCAGATTCCTGTGACAGAATTGGGTTAGGGAGCACCTCCATCCTGCAGCTAACGCTGGCAGATACAAAGCAGGGATAACGTTTAGGAGAGGGGGGAAAATGACAGCTGGGGCAGGGAGATGCTCTGAAACTGGGTTCATGCAAGGCCAGAAGAGCACATTAACCCCTGCTGCCAAGAGAGCATCTCATTTCTTAGCTGTGGGAACTCTTCCCTACACTACAAGCATTCAGGAGGTTTTCCAGTGACGACAGCAGGGAAGCTAAAAGAAGCAACCAAGAGGAAAAGGGACAGGGTGAGAAGCTGGTAAGAGGTGAAGGTTGTTCTTGCTTTAGTTTCTAGGCAAAAGATTCTCCTGAATTACACTCAAGTAAGAGAAAAGCCCTCTTCTTCCACCTAAACTTTAGAAGGGGATGGGGTTTTTTTCCAACCAAGAGAAGCTCCAGGCTAGAGGTGAACTCTGCCATCTCAGCAAGCAACTCTGAACTGGAGCCCAGCCCTGACTCACCATTGGCATCTCCCCCTCTCCTCTGCTTGCAACAGCAGCCACACGAGTCAGGGAATGTCAGGCTCTTCCACATCTCTGCAGCCTGACTGTGGACAAGTGTTAGAAAAGATTATTACAAAGATAGGAACAATTATTACAAAGGAAATAGGGTTCCAGTTTCTTGTGAGCACTCAGGAAAACTGGGAGTGGAAAGTGATCAGCCATGCACCAAGGTAAAATCACACATCTTCCTAGAGAGAGGGGTTTCTAGAGAGATCTGTCCCAGAAGCTCAAGCTTAGGAGAGGATGAGAAGATCTAGAAGAAAAGGCAGAAAGGCTGGCTCTGTTTTTCAAGACTCCCTGGAGTTTTCCTGGCAGGGTGCCTCGGGTGGGAAAGATGTCCTGCTCAGAGAGCCCCATTCCAGGGAGGTCACCACAGGCAGGTGATATGGCCAGGAAAAAGGTTCCTCAGCACTGGAACAGAATTAAGACATGATATTCCTTGGAAGCTATTTGCATTTGGTAAACAAGTTGTATTAGCTTAACCCCTGCAATTACGCTACATATTCTGGACATCATAGAATCATTTAGATTATAAAAGACCTTTAAGATCATTGAGCCCAACTGTAAAACCAACACTGCCAAGTCCACCTCTAAACCATGTCCCACTACACCTACAGATCTTTGAAATACCTCCAGGGAGGGTGACTCCACCACTTTCCCAGGTAGCCTGTTCCAACACTTGGCAGCCCTTTTGGTCCAGAATTTTTTCCTAATATCCAACCTTCCCTGGTGTAACTTGAATCAGTTTCCTCTTGTCCTATCGCTTGTTTCTTGGGAGAAGAGACCAACACACACTACAACCTCTTTTCAGGTAGCTGTGGAAAGAGACAATGTCTGCCTTCAGCCTCCTTTTCTCTAGGATAATCAGTTCCTTCAGCTGCTCCTTTATAAGACTTGTGGTCCAGACCCAACACCAGCTTCATTGACCTTCTTTGCTCCAGCACCTCAATGTCTTTCTGGTAGAGAGGGACCCAAAACTGAACACAGGACTGGAGGTGAGGGCTCACCAGTGTCAAGCACAGGGGGATGATCACTTCCCTAATCTTGTATCCCCTAGACACAAGCGAGGATGCTGTTGGCCTTCTCGGCCACCTGGGCACACTCCTGGCTCATATTCAGCTGGCTGTTGACCAACACCCTGAGGTGTTCCTTCCAGGCAGTTCTCCAGCCACTCTTCCCCAGTCCTGTAGCATCCCATGAGGTTGTTGTGATCCAAGTGCAGGACCCAGCACTGGACCGTATTAAGCTTCATCCCAGTGGCCTTGGCTCATTGATCCAGCATGCCCTACAGCATCCCTCTGTAGAACCTTCCCACCCTCAAGCAGATCAAGGCTTCCACCCAACTTGAAGTCATCTGGAAACTCACTGAGGGTGCACTTGATCCCCTCGTCCAGATCATTGATTAAGATATTAAAGAGAACAGGCCCCAGTACCAAGCCCTGGGGAATACTGTTTGTGACCAGTCTGTGACTGGATTTAACTCCATTCACAACTCTCTGGGCCCAGCCAGTTCTTCACCCAGTGAAGAGAACACCCACCCAAGCCATGTGCAGCCAGGTAGTGATTCCCTACTGCTGATCCCTCTGCTGTTCCTCAACGTGTGTATGTGGTGGTACAAAGCACTCCTTCAATAGCAACTTCAGACCAGTTTGAGGGTGTTGGTTTTATAGTAGTGTTTTTCTGGACTGAGCTCTGGGTCACATCATAACAGGGCCACTACCCTGCAACTGATTAAAAGCATCTCTTCCTCTTAGCAGCACTCCCTCAGGTCTTGACTTCACAATACGATCCAGGTAATGAGAGCAAGGTGATCAGAGATATTAATAGACATCACGTCTTGCTGGAAGATGGAGAGCTGGGTGTAAACGTGAAGGCCTCCCTCAAGGGAGTTTTCCCTGTGAGCTTGGCAAAAGGGCTGAAGTGCAAGGGAGAGAGAGTCATTCTCATTTCCAGTAATATTTTATTGATTTACTTCACATAATGCAGTTCAATAACTCATCCCCCAAATAGATGAAACTTCAGCTCCATATAAATAGGTATTAATCTCAAGTAAATTACTGATGTGTCTTAATTAAGCAATGAGATGGAGCAGCCCATATAGTCCAGCTGATTAATGGCACACCTTGGACATGTACCGAGGCACAGAGAGGCACAGGGAGAAATAAAGTGCTTCCAGTCCACCCGTGGTGGGAAATTAATCAGCAGGAACAGCAGCTCCAAATCCACCTTCAGGGTATCAGCACAGTTGAGGGCCTGAGCATTGCTCCAGCCATGACCATGCAACATCCAACTGTTTGTTTAGAGGAAAATATGGCAGAAGCCGAGTATCCCGACTCTTCCAAAGCAGCATGCCATGTGAGTGCATCCCTGTTTGTATCCCTCTTATGCATCCAAGTGAAAACACACCAGTAAGAGCAGCAGAAGAACAGGAGAAGGTGTACAATGGAAGAAACTCACCCGGTAGATGATAGAGGCCTTTGCAAATCCCTGGAATTTGCTGTCTTCTTCGGTGTGAGCCAAAAACAATCCTGCACATTTCAGAGGGAATGGTTCCAATTTTGTTTACGGCGCTGTAAATTAGGAGGGGCTCCGTGGAGGTCAACAGAACTACAAGAGTGTGAAATTGGGGTGAAAATGGGGGAAAACACTCTGTGCGTTTCTCTCCTTGCCCACCAGCATCACAGTCTGCCTCCTGGTTTATCAAAGCACACTACAGCCCTTTCTGTTTTTGGAAAAGCAGACTATTAGCATACAGCTGCACCTCTTAGGAGAGCAAAACTGAAAGAACTGGAGTTTTGGTGGAGTGTTTTTCTGGTTGGGTTGTGTTTTTTTTTTTCTTCTTTTTTTTCCAAAACAGGCAATAGAAAACACACAGAAGAGAGAGACACAACAAAGCAGGTTCTCAGCTACAGTTAACACTGATTTACACTTGCTGGTTAATTTACATCAGTCTCCCCCCACCCCTCTGTCCCCCTGGGTCCAGAGAGGTTGAAAGCAAGGGCTGAAGAGAAAACAACATCTAAGGCCAAAGAAATTCAAGTGGCAGAAAGCCTTGTGGAATGAGAAGGCACTGATATTTAACAGTGCAAAGACTACGTGCCAGAGAAAGAAGAGGGAGACAGAGGACATCCCCAGGAAACTGGGAAAAGTTTCCAGTGGAAAAGGCACCACCTCAGAGCCTCTTCTGAGAAGGAGGAAAAGAAGGGAATAAGCAAGGGACTCCCACTCTACATAACGAGTTTATAGGTTCTTAATTATGAGAGCTCACTGATTGCAGGTTCCCATTCCCTCCTTGCTCCAGCCTCTTCCCAGACTCCTGCATCCTGGGGCTCTGCATGCCTCACTCCTCTCCCTCTGCCTCACTCTTCTCCCTCTACCTCACCCTTCTCCCTCTACCTCACCAGGATCCCTCCCTCCCACCACAAGACCTGCCTATTTTTCTCCTCTTTTCCTCCCATGTCCCTTCACCGCTGATTTCATGGGCTCTACCTTCATTAAGGCAGGAGGCAGGTGAGAAAAAGAGCCATTGGCCATTGATTATTAGCAATAAGGACTTCAGTGCCGTGACTAACTGTCCCTGATGGTTAAAGTACTGACTGTGGCTATCAAATCACTTTCCAGCTTAAGAGTACTCTTCCTGCATGCTCTGCCCACCCTTCCAATCCAATGGGAAAGGTCCAGAGCAGGCTGGAAGCTTTGTCAATGAAAAACAGATCTTTTACAAGACTGCTATGCATAAAGCCTTTGTTGGGAACAACTTCTTTGAATCAAGTTAAGGTGGTGGGTTGCTGCCTGGGGTAGTTGAGGAGCAACAGGTTGGTTGTTCTATCATGTCCTGCTCCTAACAGCAACAAGCTCTGGCTGGGGTGAGGTGGGCAAGCTGAACTCAGCATCCTCTACACCAAATCAAACAGACAGCGTGAGTCAGGTGGTTTTCAACACCTCAGGATGCCCTTTTCTCCAAACTTCACCCCAACACTGCAATACCAACTTCCATACTTGAACCCTGTTGTTGGTTTTTCTTTCTTTCACTGTTCTCCCTGCACTTCAGCCACCCTCCGTGCACACACGCTGACACAGATGCATTTGAGCTACTGGAGGTCCAGCTAGATCCATCCAGGGCAGATGTAAGTAACACAAGCCAAAAGTTCTTTGGGCAGTGCACCTTTTAGTCTGGTTCCCAAAAAAAAAATGTTTGTTTTTATGCTTGATCTTGGTTTAACTGCATCTGCCATAAAAATACAGCTGGAAACGTCACAGCAGAATCACACCCTGACTGACAATGAAATACCAGCAGAAATCTTGCATGGAAAACATACCAAGGTTTAATTTCTAGGGCAAAGGGAAGCGGGCAGACACAGCAAGCAAGAATTTAAAAGAAAAGAGAGAAGAAAAGGCACCTTAGGAGAAGACAATTCTATTATTAAGCAGATATTCATTCAGGTACATTAGCAGATAGAGCTGCATCCCATTAGCAGGCACTTTTACAACAGCAAGAATTTCTCTGTCTGTCTAAAGACTCTGGGTAAAGCTGCCAATTGTTGAATGGAAAAAGCTCCAACGAAAATATTTAGTCTTGGCCGAGACAAGGCCACCTAGGAGGCTTTCCATTTCCCTTTTTTTCTCCTCATTCTCCCTCTCCCACCCTCCTTGCAGCCATGAATTTACCAGCAGCAGCTGTGATCGTCTGGGATATGCAGAGAAGCATAAGAAGACCATCCCGTGCCTCATGCCAATGCTGTTAGTTCAGGAATATTAGGGGATTATTTTTTAAGATGTTCCTCCTGTTGTATGTAGGGCTGGTATGGAAAAGAAAAATTAAAAAAAAAATAGGAAGTTAAGAGGATTTTCATGCAGTGTGTTTGTTATTCATTTTGTTGTTGCCACAGCATGTGGGATTTGTGTGCACTTAAGATATCAACTTAACTACGTCCCCTTCACTTCATTACTTCTGTCTGCCAGCTGATGGGGTGCCAAGGTGAGGTAACTGAATCAAAGACGACTTAAAGTAAATACCATTTAGAACACAGGGCAAACAATGTAATTCCAGTGAGGTGGCTAGAGAAGAGGGAGAGGAGTGAAGGAAAAGGGGTGTCATGTGCTATTCTTTGCTGTGAGGGTGGTGAGGCACTGGAACAGGTGGCCCAGGGAAGTTGTTGATGCCCCATCCCTGGAAGTGTTTAAGGCCAGGTTGGATGGGGCTTGGAGCAACCTGCTCTAGGGAGAGGTGTCCCTGCCCATGGCAGGGGGGTTGGATCTGGGTGATCTTGAAGGTCCCTTCCAACTCTGACCATTCTATGATTCTATAACAAATAAGCTACTATGTTGTGCAGTAGGTTGGTTTTGTCCCGTTTACGCTGTTTCTTTAAAACTAGGCAGGCCTTATCAGTGTAAACCAAACAGATTTTGCCTTTCATCTGCTCGTTCTCAGATTTTTCTCTTCACAGCCACCACAGACAGTAAAAACTAAAAGCTCAACGCTTGGGATATAATCACTGGCTACATATTCTGTGTCCCACCTGCTTTTTTTTGGAGAACCCTATGGAGTTAGATCATACGTTACTCACACGTGTCACAGTTTTACCCCATCCAGCAACTCGGGAAATGCAGCCACTGGCTTCACTCTCCACTCTCCCAAGCAGGGGAGGGAAAAGAGGGAGAGAAAGGAAAAAAAACCCTCATGGGTTGCGATGAAGACGGTTTAAGAGAACACTAACAGAAGAGAAAATGCTACTACTACTAACTTAAAATTAACTCTGTCCCAGTTGGAACCAGAACAACTTGGTAGAGCTCTGCCCAAAGGGCAAGAAGGTGACATTACCTTCATGGTTTTCCAGTTGGGAAGGTAAAATCCACTATTAACACACTTACCTAAAATTTCACTAGTCAAGGAGACTGACAGCATTCAGTTAATGTTTTAGAGAAAGGAATGAAACAGCCTGTTCTCAAAAATAACGAAGTAGTTTGGATCTTGAACAAGTGACTTGTATGAGGAACACTCTCTACCTGCACTCAAAGCACTTTAAGGTGAGGTCCACTTATTTTCAATCTTTTAAACAACAACATGAAATTTTGTCTAGGAAACACACGAGTGTGGAGAACTCAGAAAAATTATCTCTCTATACCTCTCTCTCCTCCATCCAGATTTTGGAAAAGAGAACACTTATTAACAGTGGCAAATTGGAAAAGATGTGGTCCAGTGAAGGGGAAAAGTCATTGCTACTCCTTGTGAAAATCTTTTTCTAAGAGCTTCAAAACTCACGGACCCGTCAAGACAGCCTTCATTTAAAAGGAAAGAAGCTGGGGCTTCTGGGATGAGATAAATCTCACGTAAAGCATGAAGAGTTACCACGCAAAACCCTGATTTTAAAACAGCTCACTCGGTGCCCTCCAAGCCTTGCTGCCTTCTGCCCAAAATAATGGATTCAGCCTCAAAATGCCATCGGGAAGCCGAGCCCTCTGACCTCCCTTTCATAGCGAAAGGGATGGCACGGAGGGTCAGAGTGAGGAAGAGACCCCCGAGGATCTTAGCTGGTGTCTCCACCACAAGTGATCCCCCATCCCCAACGTCCCTTTGTCACCCGACAGCCCCAGCTGTCCCTGTGCCAGCGTGCCACCGGCTGTGCCCATGGCACATGTCCCCATGCCGGCGCACACCCGCTCTGCTGCTGTGGGGAAAAGGGGGGCAGGGGGAGCTTTGGCACATTTTAGGAATAAAACCACATAACCAGGATCCCTGGAGCATTTGTATGTTGGTTGCTAGCAAATGCTAAGAGCAGCCCTGGCAGTAACACAGGCACAGCTGCTGTCACCCACACCGCTGAGGGTAACATGGGATGCCACAGCATCACACCTTGGCTCTTCCCTGAGGCTTTTGGTCATGGCTCGTGGGTCACAGCTTGGAGGGAATGGATAATATTAGGAGACCTGACTGCCCGTGGTGTGAGACAGGTCCATTCTGCTTCCATGGCTCTGTTCCTCGAGGTTTTACAGCCCTGGTGATTATTCCTACATCATCACTGAATTTGTTCTCCAGTTTACAGCCCAGCTTGGGAGGATGCTGTGTACTGCTCTCAAGTAGTTTTACTTTTTTAGCCCCTATTGTTTACAAAACCCCACTTAAAAGGCTGAAAATAAAAATTCTCTATTGATTCCTTCTCTTTTTCCATTTGGTGAACATTGATTTATTATTTTTTTTCCTTGTGTTTTTAATGGAGCTTGAAATGAACACGAATCTGTTTGTTCGGATCCCTGTTTGAATTAGTGCAGTTTTAGTCATAAAAGTTAGGTAGCTGTTACCTTGGAAACAGAGCTCTGTTCTAGCAAACTCTTTAACAAACCACCGGGGTCTACACAAACAGCAGGAGTAAAACCAAACTCCTGGACTGGTGGATGTTGGTATGGGCCAGTACCTCCAGCCCAGGGCACACTGACTGCCTCAAGGCAAGAGTATAAAAAGTGCATTAACTTGGGGGCTTTGGCTGTTTCACAACGCTCAAGTTTCTGTGAGTACTTCTGTTTTTTGTTCCCTTTCCATCCAGCAGTGCCATGTTGTCAGTCAGCATTAAGGATTTGCTGCTTTTTGCTATCCCTTAATTGCCAAGCTAATCTGAACTACTTGGCTTAGCTGTGTGATCCTGTAAAGTTGTGAGCGTGCTGTGTGTACCTCGGATTCCACGGCAGGATCATATCCAAGGTACCCAGGCACGATTAGCACGGCAAGGTGGCCACAGGGAATTGCAAGGATACACGTATTTTCCTGCTAGAAATATGCAGGTTTGAACAGGAGCCCACATAGGTACCCAGAAAGGTATCCAGCCTCATCTTCTGCAGAAGCTCAGGAGAAAGCCTGGAGACAAAAATGCTGGAGCATATGTGGCGGTTCAGAGGGTGGGGGAACAAACACAGAGGCAGAATACACCCCACAGCTGAAACTGGAAATGGGTTGTCCACATACAACAACTTCACTGGAGGGAACAAGAGGCAGAACAGACTGAGTTAAGCCAGATCACTCCAAAATTGCTATTTATAGTGGTTAGACAAGGTTCACTTTTCTCAGTTTCTCTGGTTTCTGCTAACACCCAGCTGGTGCACCAGGATAGGACCACTCTCCCTTTTTTCCCCCTCTCTGAAAAAGGAAGCATTTAACAAAGACCAAAAAACCTCAGGAACAGCAGAACTGCTTCAACACCTCCTTGAGAGGTGTGATTCATGTACACCTGACTTCCTTTGACCATGAGGCTAAAGGTGCCTCAGCCACGCTCGCTCAGATTCCAATTAAAAATAAATAAAAATAAACTGCTGAAGGAGAGATGACATGCTGCTCCGCTGAGGTTTCTTGCTTTTTGATTCTTTCCAGCTTCCAAGATCACCTTCAAAAAACCCCAAACTTCATGCTCTGCAAAACACCAACTGCCTGGTGACTTATTTAGCTCCACGCATGGTTTGGGGACAGGCAGAACAACGCAGGAGGAAGGATAACACTCAGCATCAGCTCTCACAGCAGTAACAGATGAGTAGCCACACGCCTGAAGAGCAGCTCATGAAGCAAAGCAGAAACGATGTGTGTGCAGGATATAATTACAGCAGTAATGTAATAACATTCCATGTTAGATTATTAGGGGTCTAATTCTGCCCTTGACATGCCTACATAACTCCCATTAATGTTAATTGGGGTTATGCACGTGAATCAGCAGCTGAGCAAATCACTAAATTAATTACATGTAAAGTACCTGTTTCATTTTTTTTTTAAATCTACTCATACGTGTGGCTGGTGCAAGTGCTTCCAGCCCAGGAACAAATGTTTGGCTGGTGCAAATGCTCACAGCCCAGGAACAAAGTAACACCGGGTAGAGGAGACGGGATGCGGAAAAGACTGCGCGGATTTAAAAACCCCATTAAACAAAATCAAGTTTTGACAAAGGATAGTGGGAATATTAACTCCCGGAAAGGGCTTCCTGCACATTCTTTGTTGGAATAAGCCAGGGGAGAGCCTTGCTCTTCTGCAGCACCTCCTGCAGAGGAGGTTATCTGGAGCTTTGGTAAACAAAGGTGTCAAAATACTGGCTCTGCAGGCACCTCTTGTGAGTGCAGCCAGAAGAGCAACGACAGGCTGGGGTAAGGCACACAGCTACTATTTTTTTATTTATTTTATTATTTCCCCCCCCCCTGCTTGGCAAACACAACCCCCACTTTCTGTCCAGGAACGCTTTGATCAAGCAGATGTGATGACAAGGATCAGTGCGATGACAAAGTCTTTGCATATGGTGGGGAGAAGTTTGGGCTTGAAATTCAAAGCGTGTGTTTCACTTGAAGGGTCCCGCTCTGCAAACGCTTATCCCGGGGTTTGAAGGGTGGAGGTTGTTATACAAGAAATTGAATCAACCTTCTCTCACTCTTTCTTTGTTTCGTTTCTGGTTTAAGCACCGGGAGCTCTTAAGCTTTCAGTGCTCCTGAGCTGCTAAAGCTGGGTGCAAAGAACACAAAATGCTTCCTGGAGAAAGGAGGGGGGACAGTAAATACCCTCCATCATCTGCACCTCTAATATTGCCTCCTTCTGATACTATAATTAGAATAGAGCTGGGTTGCCAGCCTTTTCCATGGCAGGAACCCCCTGGAATCCCCTCCTCAGCTGGGCAGGATCTGGAAGGGATTCCCCCACCCATTTAGCAACCTGAGAAGGCCTGGATGGTCATAAAACCCTGGCACCTGTTTGTGATCCCCCACCAGGAAGGGGGACAACTGCCCCACGTTCAGACTTCCTGAAATAGAGCAATGCCCATGACACAACCAGCACAGAGGCCCCCTCGCCACAGATCAGAAAGGATGCCTGAGCCTTTAAACCTTGATTTTGCGTGGAGTAAACAGCCTCTCTAGTTTCAGCTGGACCTCCCTGAAAAAGCAGCTTCTGGAATGGCTTTAGTTACAGCGAGCTGTGCTGCCCCCACAGATAGTTTATGGCCCGGCTTCCCCGTGTGTGCCTGGTGGCACTGGAGCATGTTGGACGTGCTGAGCCATGTAAAGAGGTCTGGCTTCAAAGAGTTACGCTTACAGGCTCACCGCCTGCCCAACGGGCAAAGGGGAACTTAAGTTTCACCTCCAGGCAGCGTGGACACAGCTGCTGAAGTCAAGGGAAGCTAACCCTGGTCTGCTGCATCGACGATGGGATAGCCAATTTAATTATGAGTAGCATTGCTTTCTGTAATTCACAGAACCACAGAATAACGTGTGGTTGGAAGGGACCTCTAGAGATCATCTAGTCCAACCCCCCTGCCAAAGCAGGTTCCCCTAGAGCAGGTTGCACAGGAGCACATCCAGGAGGGTTTTGAACATCTCCAGAGACTCCATCACCTCTGGACAGCCCCTTCCAGGGCTTTGCGACCCTCAAAGTTAAGAAGTTCCTCCTCATGTTTAGATGGAACTTCTTATGTTCAAGTTTGTGCCCGTTACTTCTTGTCCTGACTGGGCACCACT
>VXBW01003040.1:543458-574358 GCA_013400375.1 Thinocorus orbignyianus
TTGAGGACTCCAGAGCTGGACACAGGACTCCAGGTGGGGTCTCACAAGCGGCAATCAAGTGGCAAGATACTGGAGTGTCCAACATTTCACCTCACTGAATTTAAACCTATTTGCCTCAGACTACCTGGTTCTAGTAGGAGTAGTAAAGCTCGTGTATCCATCAATCAGCGTCGTTTCATTGAGAACAATGGAGTAGCACCAGGAAAGCCATCAGCCCAGGCAGCCCATCCAGCACAGAGGAACTCAGCAACCCTTCTTCCCATTAATAGTTGAGCATATTGAGTCTGCAATAACCTGAAACATAATTATTTCTTTTCAGAGAAGCTGGAGAAGTTTAAAATACAGAAAATGAAGTATTGAATATTATAGCTTAGAGATATCCTGATAAGAGGAAAGGCCTCCGAGCTATTTGTATCCTGATGGGCATCATGCCCAGTGAGGGGAAGGCTCTTTCAATCACCAATAAAACCCAAATTAGGATGAAATGGAACCTGTTGTCCAGAAGGAAAGATCAAGCTCTAGTCATTTCTGTAATGTATGGAATTATATTTGTCTTATTATATAATCGTGAAACCAGGATTATTATATAATTATATGTTCTTGAAACCTCCAGGTTCCTGGAGGAACCAGGTATTGTTTCTCTTCCTGCTCTACAGGCAGAGCCTTCTCTCCAGCAGCTGGAGGAATTTGCAGGTACAAGCTCAAGCAGAGGGAGAGAACAAGGTTCCTCACAGTAAAGGGGCCTAAACAACAAGCCCAAAAGACACTGTGGGAAGGAAAGAGTTAACTCTTCAAGGGCCAAAGGAGTTTTTCACCTGAAATAGAATTAGGAGTTGCCCACCCACTGTCTGTAAGCACATTAAGAATTTAAATGAAATTTTAAAATTGCCCTGAATTGGACCTTCCTCTAAGTTTGACTTTTGCCGAGTATTTGAAACAATTTGGCATGATTAAAAATTAACAGTGGCATAGCAAGTAGCCCAAAGGAACAAGTCTTCCAACTCCCACCAAACTCAAATGCAAAATTCCCACAGGTGCCTTTGGAAATCCCTGTTGGGAAAGTTGCTATCCATTGGATAAACAGCTCAAACGTCACTGGCTTCCTACACAAACGCGCTCTGCCTGCAATCACTGCTGAAAATCATAAAGTTGATTTAAGCGCTTCTCAGTGCTCCATAAATTTTCTGCAGCCCTT
The DNA here is from genome assembly GCA_013400375.1 of Thinocorus orbignyianus. Taxonomy (NCBI): domain Eukaryota; kingdom Metazoa; phylum Chordata; class Aves; order Ciconiiformes; family Thinocoridae; genus Thinocorus; species Thinocorus orbignyianus. The sequence goes on from VXBW01003040.1 coordinate 544,654, forward strand.
AAATCATAAAGCTGCTGAACAATGCTCAGCCTCTTCTCTGGAGATAGCTGGCACGTCAGAGGAGGCTCGGGCAGCTGAATTGTTTGTTTCAATTTAACAGGGCAGAATAAAACAGCCGAGATGCCAGAGCTCCCATCCCGCTGGAGCCTTTATTGCCAAAACAGTTGTTCTAACCTTCCCCTGCCTTTCCTCGGTTTTAAACCAGAAAGTAACTTCCACTGATTTCACAAGGACACTTTCTTTGCACACACCATCAGGTTTCATGATACTTGAGATGTTCCCCTCCTGATTTATAACCAGTGTGTTCCTCTTCCCGGATACATCCCAAAAACCCCGCTGCAACTGCCCAGTCACACACTGGTGCAAACAAACTCTGCAAACCTCAGCACATCCTCAGCAGGCAGTCTCCCTCCCAGCCCAAAACTGCACCAGAACAAATGCAGGCTTTTTGCTTTTACTAAAATTAGAATTTTTAGGAGTGTTTGATTATTTTTTTTTATCTCTACCTTCTTTGGCAAAGAATAAAACCATCATTTTTGGCACTGAATCTAACGCAAGGTGAAATTAAAGTCCTAATACAGAGAAATTAGGTTTGAATGGGCTCCTTTGCTCTTAAATTTGGCCACATAGTAAGACTGCAGACTGATTTGGCTTCATTGAGATTTTGCTCTGCACTGGCTAACCCAGATTAAGAGCATCCTTGTTTTTCTGGTGAAGTCTTACCTGGAGTAGCCCAGTTTTCAAAGGCAAAGTGCTCAGGCTGTTATTAGACTCACTCTATTCAGTGTTTCATCCTGCAGGAACCATCTTTTTCTTAGCACTGACACCTTCCAGCTCTTTCCACTCTTCCAGTAACATTTTCTAGTCTGTCTTCCAGTTGTCATTTTTAAGGGAGGTGTTTTCAACCTTTCCACACTCAGGCTTTTCTCCCACGTAACCCTGTGAGTTTCATCCTTCACAGGCTGTGTGTTTGCTCAGAGGTACACAAACCATCTGTGCCTCTAATCCCATGCTCTTAAATAGCCTGCAGGCAGATCTCTCTAGTTTTTAAGTACTTCTCTTTGCCCTTCAGCCTGCTGTTAACCATTTTCCTCATAGTTTTATAATCTGCCCTTTTAAAGTTCGTTGTTACTGTGTTGTCCCTAAGGGAACAACTCTTTCATGATGATATCAAAACTACAAATGTGCAGTGATCACTGTTACCCCACGGAGGCTCGACAACACCTTCCTCTAATAACTTCTGCCTCTTACAAGGTGGCTCCCTCTTGCCCATGGCCTTACCTGATCAGGCTTTGCACTGAGGGCTGCCACGGGAGTCAAGGAAAAGGAATTCTTTGCCATATGGATTGGAATGGCACCAAAGCCACTTCCCATCTCCTGAAAAAAGCAGTTCTGCTTTTGTCAGCTGTTGCTTTACCGCCAACAAAAAATAAGAAGTGACAGCAGGGTAAACACTGCAGAATTCAGTCTTGTGTAATTTTATTCCCTGGTCCCATCCATTTTCCCCAGGAGGAAGTGACTTCCCAAGGGGATGGCTCTGAGATTTTACAGGTTCTCCAACTCTTGAGGAAGTCTACTTACATAAAATCCTATGGTGTCTGCCCCCTACTTTTAGAATCATAGAATGGTCAGAGTTGGAAGGGACCTTCAAGATCATCCAGTTCCAACCCCCCTGCCCTGGGCAGGGACACCTCTCCCTAGAGCAGGTTGCTCCAAGCCCCATCCAGCCTGGCCTTAAACACTTCCAGGGATGGGGCATCAACAACTTCCCTGGGCAACCTGTTCCAGTGCCTCACCACCCTCACAGCAAAGAACTTCTTCCTAAGATCTCATCTAAATCTCCCCTCTTCTAATTTAAAACCATTACCCCTTTTAATGGCTTCCCTTGTGACTGCTGCCTTGGGAAGGCTCTCCGTGAAGCAGCGTGGAAGGGGAGGTCTACAACATGAAAAATGCCTTTGCAGAGAAATTCACTCTGGGAATGGGAATAAATGGCTCATACCAAAGCAGCAGTTGATACAGCAGCCTCTCTGTTTGCTGAAGGCACGAAGGATTGATCCGTGGCACGTTGCCATGGGAGAGGACTATAGGTTATTAACCAACTTCAATGGCCAAACACTTGCTGAGGCTGCACATCATCCCTCCTGTGCTGTACCAAAGGTAATGACTCATCTTCAGGCACGCCTGGCGTCCTTGGGAATGCAATTGGCTCCAAGTGAAGCATCACTGAGCTGATATACTCCAGCGCCAGGGAAACAATCAGCTGAAGCCATGACACTGCTCCTTCCTGCTTCATTATTAATCTGCAGCTTCCTAACAGCATTATAGACTGAAGCACTGTGAAAAGAAAGAGAAAAAAAAAGGCATTAAGTCCTGTGATGGAACTTGAAAAAAATGTGTAATTAAAACAGCTAAATATGGTTGTGTTCAGTGTCTGCAAAACACAGCCTTTGATCCTCCAAATGATATTTCCTGGAAAAGTGCTGGACACAGAAGCTATCAGGACAGGATTCTGACTCATCCGTTCCTGTTTAGGCCAATGAAATGACCACTTAAAGTCAAACAAATTTGGTTTTACTTTAGAAAAACTAACCTTATCAGACAGGCTAGGAATAACCAAGAGTAAGAACTCCTGGACATGTGCATTTTCTTGCTCATTCTGTCCCATCATCTTTGCAATGTCCATCTCAACAAGGAAGCACTCCTGACGATTCACCTATCATGTAGAGAAAGATACTCTTTCTTCAAAAGGAATAATAGTGAGGGAGCATCTCACCTTTCCTGATGACATCCAAGCAGCTCTGCAACATAAGCAGCCTCCACGACAAGTGCTACAGTTCACCAGGTTGGTTCCATTTTACTGGCTCAGCTAAGACAAGCAAGAACTGTTTTGTAGCTGTAATGAACTAGGAAATTTCAAAGATTTTATTAACACAAACTGTACAGGATTCCCATATCAGGTAACAAGCCACAGCAACTTTCACCTTGCTTCTCCACAGCACTTCACTCACACTTAGAGCAAAAACAAATCCGACATACATATTCCCCACTACAGGAGGGGAAAAAGACTGGGGATGGGGAGCAGGAAGAGACACAGAAAGAAAAAGCCAGGAAAATTGCCCATTCCAGTCCTGGCCCCACACTTCCATGTGCTCACTTTGGCTTCCCCTTTATTAGAAAGTTCTTGGTGATTATTGTTTTTCATGCCCCATTGCTCCAGGCAGGTGATTGCTTAAGACAGTTTCACATTTCTTTCCTAAATGAAAAAGTAATTGTTCTCTTTCGTCACAGGTTTCGTGGGGAGCTGATGGCGTGTGTAATTTTCCTGGTGTGTCACATTGAGAACTCTGAATTTTCACATGACTGCTTGATGCTTTGGTGCATCACTCACACCTCTTAATAAATATATCCAATTAGTTATTGTTAGGGCAACTGGGAGTGAAATACAATGAACACAAAGGTCTCCTCCTGGTCAGAGCACGACACATTACAGTCAGAGTGAATGAAAGAAACTGGGTTTCCATGTCCACCTTTCTTTCCCCTGCTGGGTTCCCTGAAGAACAACATGCTTTTCATTATATCATTTCCAAGAAAACCCAATTAATTTATTTGCATTCCAGACACCTGTCATGTGAAGCTGTAGGGCAAGGAGCATGATGAAGCACAAGTAGGGCACCCAATATTTTGAGGAAACCCTCTTTTTACTGGATTTTAGTCTCATGAGTCCTTCACTAGAAGTAGTAATTTTTGTTTAAATTAAACGACTAACTAGATTCCAAGAAGATATCAATCTTATTTTGAACATGCCAAAACAGTTGCACATCTGGGAGGCCCTCTCTAATTTTAAGGTAAATCCAAATTCCCTCTGATCCTTGGCAAGCATTTATCTCTTGATAGCCAAGTCTCCTAAACTGCCTCACCGCTCCTGTGAAGAGCTTTCAGGCTCTGAAAGAAAAATATAAGAAAGTGCATCTTTGTGCTGATGAGCAGAACCAGAAAAGTTGAAGCAAGCAGTCAAGGGGTAATTCATTCTTTCAGAGGAGTCCCAGCAAGTCAGCGTATTTCACAGAATCACAGAATGGTCAGAGTTGGAAGGGACCTTGAAGATCAAGTTCCAACCCCCCCGCCCTGGGCAGGGACACCTCTCCCTAGAGCAGGTTGCTCCAAGCCCATCCAGCCTGGCCTTAAACACTTCCAGGGATGGGGCATCAACAACTTCCCTGGGCAACCTGTTCCAGTGCCTCACCACCAGTATTTACTCAGTTGTTGAAATACGCTCAAATATCCCCTCAGTACACTCTAATGCTACAAGATCTCTCAGGGGTGTATATATATTTTTAATGGATTCAAACAAGCTTTAAGTATACAAAATAAATGGAAAGATTAATCCCCGGGAACCTTTGATTCTGTATTTCTTCCTCCTCCATTGGATTTTTTTTCTATATATGCACAATACAGAAAAATTACATATTTACACATATAACACATCCTCGTGGAGATAATCAGGCTGACACATTGCACCTCTCTGGCAGTTCTAATACCAGGCCAGTGTTACAAGATGACTTTAATCTACATTTATAGGTCTGTTTTAAAGATTTCTGGAAGGACAACAGATGTATTCGTTTTCAAAATCAGGGTAACATGCACTTAGACAACTAGTGTGAAATAGCATGCAGATTTGCATCTGGTGCTGCAGGAAGCTGGGATGTACAGGCAGTAGTGGTAAAAGGTTTCATTATCAGGTGACAAAAAAACAAAACAACATTTTATGCACTGAAATTCTCATTAAAATATCATTGGACCACTTACAGAAAACATAATTTATTATTTAATACCAGATTAACAAAGTAAAACCAGCTGTTTCACACAGCAACTTCAAATTTGCTCCTCAATGAAGCTTTACAGCCCAACTAATTCCGGATGTCCTGTCACGCAGCAGAACCTGTACCCTGTAATTCTGCAGCAGTCTCAGGTCTGCTTAAACACGGATACAGAACACACTTTTCTCCCAAGGAATTTCAAGTAACTAGTCCCATTTCCACCACCTTGTTCTCTCCAATTCCATCAGCACATCCCGATACAGAACGGTCACTTTCAGTGCACTGGAGGTAGGCAACTGACAAATTTTAAAACTTTGTATCACAGCTCTCACATTTCTTGACTTAATTTCCTGTTTGCAATTTCCTACTTGAAGAAAACCACAACAATGCTTTTCCACAGATTAAAGATTAATTACATTTCTCTTTAAAGTAAGCTGTTTGAGATCCCAAATAATTATATGAACGTATGTAGCCAACTTGAACAAATATACTTCAAGAGAACCCTACCACCAAAACACCGAGCCCACCAGTGCAACAACCAACATGGACAACCCCCCAGAGGGTTTAGGCATCTTTCTTTTGGATTAGTTGATACCATCAACTACAAAAATTAAAAAAAATATAATATTTTGCTAGCACAATCAAATGAATTTGATGCTTAGACTACATTCACTAAAGACAGGATTAAGAGTGTAAGATTTTAACAACTGCAGGCTGACTTGCTGCAAGGGCTGTGCAAAGAGCTCACCTGCCAAACCACACACACAAAACTTAGTGCAAAGTTTTGCTAAGCTGTGAGACAGAAAACTTCACCCTCTGTGCCACAGCAATCATGTCTCTCTCTTTTGAATATCAAGTCAACAGGTAAAAAAGCCATACAAGTGTCAACTGAGTCCACAAATAGAGGAGAAATATTTACAGTAATGGAGAACATTTTAAATCCATTGATTGAAAGCTGAGGTGAGCTGGATACATACAGGTATGTTTTGCTACTCATCTGTGACCTCAAATAGCTTTTACATACATGGTTAAATTCTCTCTTAAAATAAAAGACATGAAATGCTGTTCATACAGTTCCATCTGAGCCACAAATACTCAGCTCTTGCCACTTTTAGTCTGTTTCTCTAGTTGGACTGTTACAAAGGAAGAGACAACTCAGATACATGCTTTGAAAACTTCTTACTCAGATCCCCAGAAGGGTAAGTAAAATATACAAAAATACAACTTCTAATCATCATTTTCCTCATCATCAAATGAGAGAAGGCTGCTATTTTTCACTTGCTTAGCTGTACTCTGAGAAGCAGTTGCTTCCTTCTTAGCTTTCTTTGCCTCTTTCATCTTCTTACTTGAACTTACATTGAAATCCAAAACCTTCTCTGAGGAGCGTTTGGCTGGCTTCCTGAACATAATTTTTCCATCAGCAGGTTCTGGTTCACCATCTAGAACAAAGACAGTAAAATCAGAACTCATCTGCACACACTGACACACACATACAGATTTTCACCATCATCTTTTCTTTTTCCCCCAGAACCAAGACCAGCAAGACATCTGACAGAATGCAGCAATCATGAAAATGTAGTTTTTGGCCACAAAGTGTGTATTGATGAATGTCCTTCACACACACACACCTGCTCCATGGCAACCAGCCCTTGAAGATGCCTTTCCTGAAGTTACTATTAGAAATGGGTTCTTACCAGCAAAGCTTTATCTTAGAAGAGCCTGTGAACTGGAAAGCTTTTCCTACACAATCCAGCTGCATCCACTTATCAAAATGGAGAGGACAACTTTATAGGATCCTCTAATTCTACTTCCCTATTTGTAAAATCCATGACAACAAATGCACTTCTTTCAGAATTATGGTATCTCTTTAAAGAACAAAATGGCACTTAAACAAGACAAAGACTTTCTTCTCTTTCCAATATACCCTGGCCTGCTGAGACAGCTAAAACAATTACATGGTCATAAATGTGCCTTTTATTATCGTGTAGGATGAAAATTTTAGGGTTTCTTTGTGTCTGCAAAACCACCAAGCTATTCCAACTGACTAATTCTGCTCCTCTGCATGTACTAGAGCAAATAATTTTAAAAACAAGAGGAGTCCCCTTCCAGGATTATCATGCAGAGGAGGAAAGCTACTGCACAGGTAACAGCGCCAAAGCAATATTTCTGGAACAGAAGCATAATTGTAAAACCATGAATCAGGCAGGAAAGCTTGTGCTGCAGCAGTTTGCAATTTGTACAATGTATATGTGACAGGATGTTAAAGAACCGTAAGTTTTGTGGAAGATATTGTTCCTACAGTGCTTTTGTGAAGTTCATTATTCAACAGAAATTTCCTAACAATATTACATGTGTTTGACAAGATTATGTGCTATTTATTTATAACCAATAAATATCTTTTGCCTCTAGCCCAAATTCTTTCCTCTATTCATAAGCACTATGGCAGAAGAATAACATTTCAGTGTTATGCCCAGCATTGGCCCAAACACTCATCAGTGCAGACTCTGAAGGATGCAACTATTAAATCTGGTGTCTTAAGTGTTGTGTGATACTAATTAAGACCATCAACCTCATTAGGAACCTTATAATTCCTGAAGTTTCAGAGGCCCCTTTTAAGAAGAAACATTAAAAAAAAGTAAGCACCAATTCTGTCAAAGACTCCTGCAGAATCCAGTACTTTACGCAGGAATACTGCTATGCAGAAAATAACTAACCAGGTTGGGGGAAAATACTTCAGTATTGGTGCCTTAGAAAAGTGTTACAGTTACAAGGAATTACCAGCAATAATAAACAGTAGTTATTAAAAGTGTATTTGTCAATGGATCTGTTGTGAATTCTGCATGGAAAGCTTCAGTGTTTCAATGCTCCACGTGGGATACAGAAATTTAGGAAGCGCCCTATGGTAAATTCTTGCAGAGAAATAGAAGTCTTTCTGGAAACAGATCACAACCAATCAAAATGCACAATGTACAATTTTGGATTAAAAATTCAAAATTCAAAGTGTTTTCTCACATAAGTGCCTCCATTTAGGGGCTCTGAAGTTAAGTCTAAAATAATTCCCCTTATTAATTGTTGGTTAACTACGCTGTTTATTTGGAAACCCACATCTTCTAAATTAAACAAGATCCGAAGCACATAATATAAGCCAAATTCTGCCAAAAAAAAGCCTCTATATAAAAATAAAATCACTTACAAGCAGACACAACTGTCCATACACTTGTGGCAGTCAGCACACAGACTGTGTATGGAACCAGGACAGCTGTGGAAACAGGACTTGAAAGCAAGGAGCATCAAAAAAATCTCACTGGACACTTTTAAAGAGCAATTACTACATTTTCTTAGAACAGCAAATTGCAAAACGAACCCCCTATAAACTAACAAAAGCCCATTCACAAAGTAAATCAGATAAACAGCTCTGTACTCCCACTCCATGTAAAAGTGAAAGCAAAACCGTTCAATTTTACCCCCAAGTCTCCTGCTCCCCACGTTGTGAGCCGCACAAAATCATTTCATCTTGCCTGCCAGATGGAGAAACTGATAGAGATCTTTGCAATGTGAGTTTAGATTCTGAATAAGCAAAGCATATAAACAGAAAAAAAGCTCCAAAACTCCACCAAAATGGCAACTAGCTTAGCTATGACCTCCAGGGCCTCAATACTATTTGCAGATCGTTCTGCATCAAAGGAAAATATTTTAGCTCTCGTCCTGGTTAAACACTCTCAAAATTTCATTATATACTCAAGGACATTCCTTTCAGCAGGAAACCCAGGCCAACTTCAGAGAGAGACACTGGCAGTGCTTGACAAAGAATGAAGCAGAAGAAACACAGTGGGCCCAGCCTCACCTAAGCAGCTGGTAGGAAGAGGAGGAAGAGGCAGACTATGCTGTTTGAAAGAATTTGATGTAGCAGCTCAAGAAATTTGTTATAATTTTTAAGGTTATCTTTTCCAGCTGGTAAAAACTTCACCTCCTCCCTTCTAATTTTACCAGACACTTACATGTCAGCAGTCTTTACTGTTTTTACCCCTGACCTCCAAAACCTGACTTGTATTAAGCACTACAAAGAGATTGAAGAAGCAATCTCAGCACTGGTTGTTTTTAAAAACAGAGCCCTGATAAAAAGACTGTATCAGTATCACAAATTATGGAAAGCAGGATTTCTGCTAAGCACACTGCAACACATGAAGTAGAATACAACCAATAGAAAAGCATTACAGGAGAAATAATAAAATCCACTTCTGATAAGAGCCAAAAAAACGTTGAAATTCTGTCTGCTCTTAGTCACTGCTGCTTTCACCTGCATCACAAACCTTATACACTGGTCAACTAAGAGGGGTACAGTCAGACATTGAGCTAAAAACTCACTTCACAAGTGTCATTAGGACATTCAGGAAAATTTTTCTTCTCTTTGAATTGCAAGTTATATACTACAAGAGAAGTAGAAATGAGGGTCTGAAAAAGAAACACTGCTCTTCTGTTTACTGTATGTTTTATTCAGTAGTCATTTATGTGGTCAGCAGCACCATTTTTCAGCAGTTTCTGTGTCTATGGGTTAATGAGGCAACAACTGGAAAGACCACTAAACTAGCAGAACAACAGAAGGAGCAGCATAATCAATATTGCAGGATACATGTCTAGTCAATGATAAAAGCAGGAAAAAAAAAAATGTATAACCTGGCAAATTTCTTACTGATTTCTAAGGTTAGAAGTTTAGGTGAGCCATTCCACATGCTCCTCCTAGTGCTTGCTGGCCACGCATCTCTACGTGTGCCTTTGGAAGCATTTACTACAGCAATTCAGCATACAGGTATCACAAAGATAAAAAGGCTCAGTTATTCAGTCATTTGGGAAAGTTTTTGTTACTTAAATACTGCAAAATTAGTTTCAATTTAGATTCCTGCCGTTCACATCATGAATAGAGGTGTGAACCTCTGTGATAGCATCCAACAAAAGAGCTGCTTAAGCTAAGGAAAGAGCTCTGACACTCAGGACAGCATGGACTGTATTCTCCTTGCCTCTCCCCTCTCTCGTCCTCTTCCAACCCCAGCACGTAGAATGCAGCAATAACACGAAAAGACTTTGAATGAATGAAGAAGACACCTTCTGCCAAATTTGGTCACCTGCACGTATCAGTGTCCCAGAGGCCAAGTGAACTAGAAAAGCAATAGAAAAATCAATTGCCTAGCCTATAAGGAATGCTGGGATGAAGCATCTTGCACTAATTGCCAGCTTTTCTTTTGTGCAAACTGAGTTTCTCACACGACCATTTTTCTTTGTCTCTGACCCAACAGTACCAATTTATAAAATGCTGCATAAAAATATTAAGCAAAATGACTGATGTGAAAAGCCTGCAAGTCCTCCATGCAAAAAAAATACTTCAATATGGAAGGGCATTTTCTCATAGAGAAAGGGTTCAATCCTAAATCATAGATGATTAGAGTTAGAAGGGACCTTAAAAGTTCCAACCCCCTGCCTCCCACTAGACCAAGTTGCTCCAAGCCCCATCCAGCCTGGCCTTGAACCCCTCCAGGGATGGGGCAGCCACAGCTTCTCTGGGAAACCTGTTCCAGTGCCTCACCACCCTTACAATAAAGAATTTATTCCTAACATCTAACCTAAATCTCCCCTCTTCCAATTTAAAACCATTATCCCTTGTCCTATTGATATACTCCCTGATAAAGAGTCCCTCCCCCACCTCTCCTGTAGGCTCCTTTCAGCTACTGGAAAGTCGTTCTAAGGAGCCTTCTCTTCTCCAGGCTCAACAATCCCAACTCTCTCCTCCTGTCCTCACAGCAGAGGTGCTCCATCCCTCTGAGCATCTTTGTGACCCTCCACTGGGCCCATTCCACCAGGTCCATATCCTTCCTGTACTGAGGACTCCAAAGCTGGACACAGCACTCCAGGCAGGGTCTCAGGAGAGCAGAGCAGAGGGGTAAAATCACCTCCCTCAATCTGCCTGCCACGCTTCCTCCGATGCAGCCCAAGATGCAGTTCCCTGTGGCTACACTTACAAAAGCTCATGTACAAGCTTCCCTAAATTTTGTTCTGCCTTTGGAGGCAACCAAGTGCAGCTAGGACATTAATCAGCTGGTTTTTTTTTCAAAATTAATGCAAAAGTGTTACTGAATTGTTTCTGGAAAAGAAAATGCAAGTCACAGGAACTGCTGGTGCCTGAATAAAAAAAAGCGTAGCCGTGTCAAACTGGTTACAAAAGAAAATGAAGGAGAAAGGATGTAATTGAATATGAAAAGTCCTAGAATGATATCCCAAAACAAAGGCTGAAGACAGGGACCTTTAAATGAAGACAGTCACTACAGGTATAAAAGAGGAGAGGGCAGAATCTCAAAACTGAGTACTTTCCATGTTTTGAAAAACTGACAATTTTTATTCACAACAAATAGTCAGCAGCACACTGCTTAGGATTTATCAAAGAGCCTCGGCACTGATGCGTGGTGGAAAGGAAGATTATCAGCTGGAAAATTTACTTCCCTGCTACATTTTCAGCTTTACAGTTTCACAAATTACCTGATTTGGGGCTATATTTTACAGTCTAGTACCCATTAAATTAATTTCACTTTCAACTCTGGGGGGAGGGGGAAATCAATACAACAAGAAATGTAATCAGATCGTGCAGTTTGAAACTTCCTTTACACTTCCAATTTTCAAAATTGACAATTATCCAATAAAAGATCAGAAATTAACACGTCGCTCAAAACTCTCTTTACTAAACTGGAAGTAATCGGCTGCCTGAATACCTGCCTCTGACTAGAAATCAGAATTTAAACCTAGAGGTCAGATTGACAGTGCAAAGATGGACAAAGACTCAAAAAAAAAAAAACCCCAACCAAAAAAGCCTTCAGCAAGCTGTAGCAGTCACCTGCACCTTCATTAAAAATTTCACACCGGGTCCTCTCATAGCAGAGGAGCTGCTTTACCCTGTTTATTCCCATAAGCCAAGAAAAGGAAAAGGAGGCCAAGCCCTCATATTAACAGCAGAGGCAGATGAGTGAATAGAAACACAATAATGTAGAAAAGAGGGCAGCAGTCCCCAGAGCACAGTGATTCAACACTCCTGCTACCTACCACTGCGGGGATTTTACCTCCAAACACAAGCCACTGCTGAAGGGGTAACAAGCAGAGGTGCCAAAGTCCTCGAGGGACTCAGTATTCCCGTCCTCACTGCATGCAATTATGTCTTTGGAATGTCTTTTTCCACCAAAGAAGTTCAGTCACTCTCTTGAAATCTACTTCCATTTCATACTGTGTATTCAACTTGGTTGCTCTTTTGGACTTTTTTCACAGCATGGACTCGTGGACTCCACCTCAATAGATTCTCATGGACAACGACTTCTTTTTACCCAGCTTTACAAAACAATTTTTTCTCCTACTGTGATCATTCAAAATTCAAGTTGCTTACATGAAAAGGAAGGCAATGCTTAGAAAGAATCACGCCATTTCTTTCTCACAGGCTGAAATTTCTCCCAGTACTAGGAGGGTGATCCCACTTCTGAGAAGAAATCAAGTGACAACTCTACAAAGAGCAACACCAAGCACATGCACTACACTGCAATAGTAAGAGACCAGGAAGCAAGCCTGAAACAGAACACATTTTCTCAGAGGAGTTCAAATTATATGAACACAGCCCTCAGTCCACTAGCTGGTTACACGTATCTACCTGCAGAAACAAATCAGAAATACTTTTATTTATTTTCAAGCTAACCTAAACTATAAAAAGTTAGAGTTTCTTATCAATAGGTTTTTCAAAAATGCAAGATTCTCAATGTGTTTTCTCCTAGTACTGCTATTTGACTTCTCCATTGATACCATTTTGGTTTTAACACATACTTCTAACAACACAAGCCGGAACTGTTGAATTCTAGTGGCAGAAAAAGAGAGAACCTAAGGATGTCACATTGACAGCTCTTTGCTGGCCTCTCCTGCTCTGCACTCAATTTACAGCCATTGTAAGTAGCCACAGTGGCTAATGGAGAAAAAGGTCCACAGCTTCTATGAATTACCTTTCCATTTTATACTTGTGAGGTTCCAGCTCTATATTCTTAATTGTCAAGACATTTCCAGTAGAAATGGCAATATCTACCTTTAATCTGTCACATCACCCGTCAGCAGAAAATAAAAAACACCCCACACTTCATTTCACCCTGCGTGGCGATGGACGTTTTTGAGCTCTCAAAGCATTTTTGTCAGCCATCATACCTGACTGATGAATACTGACAGAAATTCTTAACTGTATTCATCAGCTGTAGTTTCACATCTTTATTGTCTCACTGCAGCAACCTCTCCCACAGTACTTCCATCTTCTCATTCTCAAAAAGTCCGTAATTTAGATAAAGCTTTATAACTCTTTGTAGCAAAGCAGCATTTTTCTCTATACCTTGCTGTTTGTTGGCACTATTGTATCATCTGTTATTTTCAACTAATCCATAAGTTTTGCTTCATATATTTGCAAGTCACAGTACATCCTGGGATGATTTTAAGCAAGTAATAACATGAACCAGTCAGGTAAGTGAGCACATTACTGAGCTTACACAGCTGCCATTCTCTCTACTGAAGCACTAACCTGAGTTTCCTCCTTCTGCCCAGCCACTCTTTCATGAACTCATGCAATTACCTTGAAGACATCCACCCCACTGCCAAATCTGGCTGAACTAATTAATGAGCCCTGAAATTATCACAGGTGATGTCAAAAGAATTGTATAATAGGATAAACCAAAACAAATGAGATTTAAGGTAGTATTTGGGAGGTAGATTGATGGACAATGAAGAAGCAAAGAACTACAACTCTATAAAATAAAGCCAGGCAGCTTGGATATGTACTCAGCCACTTCAGATTAGGAATCACAGGTCCAATTTATTCAGCTAAAAAATTCAAAACAATTATTCAAAGGTAGTATTAAATGCTGGAAAACAACAAATATCAGGCTCCCTTTTATGAGTTATTTCTCTCTGGCTCTACAAAGCAAAAAATTAGTAGTTAGGAATTCACCTGATTCATTTGCCTTTAAGGCCTCTTTGATCTGTTGTTTAATTTTCATTGCTTCTTCAGCAGTCAAGTCCCCCTTTTTCAGTGTTACCACTTGAGGCTGCTCATCTTCCTTGTCACTGCCGTTGTCACTGTCGTCATCTGCAAGGGGAAGCTGCTCTCTCTAGATGGGAGAGAAATAAAAGCAATTCTAATCACCACACTAAACCACAACAGTTAAGGGTGGGCTAGCACTGTTTGGTTTCCCTTTTGCAGTAAAGGTAGTGAATACACCTGGCACAGTGGTCAGCATGGTCAAAAAAAAGTGTGGGCTCTTTCAGTTAAAAACCAAAACAGCAGGAACTTGGAAGGTAAGAATTTCATTCCTTTTGTTTGTTGTCTTTATACAAGCACTGCTTGTCATGCAACAGTAAGAAAACTTTAAATGTGTGGATCTAAATTTGAATATTTGAATCTGTGCTCTGAATAGTGAGTGCTATGGTGGCTTTGTTGTGAAAGCTGCCAAACCAAATCACTACCAGCATTACTACACAAGGAAAATCGTGTTCCTGTTTCCACTCTCACAGAATTGTGCTCTGAGAGAGAAAAAACATTTGGAATAAGATTTTACATAAATAAACTTGCTGGCATGGAAACGTTGGTGCAACAACATAAAGTACAGCAACATTACAGGAACTTAAACTACTTCTTCTAAGGGAAAGTAGAGATAGTAGTGAACTAAGTAACCTGAGTTACCAAGAGATAGACAAAATGCAGTCTTCCTCACACCGTGGAACTACTAAATGCATAGTTTTATCTCAAATCCCAGTCACAAGTAACAAAAGGCCTCTTCCTTAAGGCATCCTGTAAAACCTAACAGCAGGAAACACATGCAAAAGCACACTAGAAACATAAAAGAGCAGAGAATCCCCTCAGAAACGGCTATCTTACAACAAGCTGCCTTAACCACCACCACAACAGTTTGCCTGCTGGCTTTATGTTAAGACACTGTTACCCCCTTTACCAATATATTTTTTTATACTCTTAAAGCACTTTTTTTACGTGTTTCTTTCAGGTCTGCCCGGGCAGAAGTTAACATCGGGACATTCTCACCGTTTCCCCCGTTATCCCCCTCAGAGCACTTGTGAGAGACCGACGTCACATTCACCTCATTAATTAAAAACAGCCACGGGCAGGGCCACCGGACTGACGTTCGAAATCTCCCACACGGAAGCAAAAACAAGCCAGAAAGGCGGTTTCACTTCATTTTAAGCGAGTCACTACCGTTCCCACTCACCCGACAGGGGCAAAGCCTGCGGCGGGGCCTTCATTTTAGGCCCTACGGGTGGTTACGGTGGCAGGGGAAGCCCTGTGGAGCGGGGGAAGGGGAGCAGGGCCCCACAGGAGCCCCCAGTGAGGGAAGCGGGGCGGAGGAAGGGAGGGAGTGAAGGAAGGCGAGGCCCGTTACCTTGGTTTCCACCGTGGGCCCCTCCCGATACCCGACCTGCCGCTTAAAGCGGCTGAGGAAGGCGGGCTCGGCCGGCCGCACGTAGGAGACCTGGTTCCTTTTGCTCATGGTGGCTGGTCGCCGCCACCGAGCCGCCTCCCCTCAACCGCTGCCGGGCCGCAGTGGGGAATGGCAGCCTGAGGGGGACGCGGAGAACAGGCCTCGGCCCCCGTCACGTGATCAGGGCGCAGGGCCTCCCAGCCAATAGCAAGAGAAAAGCCGGAGCGGGAAGGGTGATGGGAGCAAGATGGCGGCGCCCACGCTGGCTTCGAGGAGGGGGCGGGGCCACTCTCCCCGCGGCCTTAAGCGCCAAATTCAAACGCTCCGCCATTTTGGGGCAGCGGGAGAACGGGCGCCGGGCGCGGCGGGGATCATGGCTCCCGGCGTGAGAGGTGAGAGACACGGGGTGAGATGGGATGAGGCTGTGGCTAAAGGGCTAAAAGGCGTTCTCTCCTTTTGCGGGGACGGCGGCGGCTCCTGGGTGAGGGAGGGAGGGAGGGAGGCCGCGCTGCCGGCCAGGGCCCCCTCAGCGGTGAGTGGCGGCTCTGCTCTCTGGGGAGGGAGCATAGAGTGGTTAGAGTTGGAAGGGACCTTCAAGATCATCCAGTTCCAACGCCCTGCCCTGGGCAGGGACACCTCNATCTGCTGGTAACACAACTTTTGACGCAGCCCAGGATGGGATTGGCCTTTTGGGTTGCAAGTGCACCCTGCCTGCTCATGTCCAGCCTCTCATCCCTCAGCACCCTAAGTCCCTTTCCTCAGGGCTGCTTTCTAACACCTCATCCCCTGATCTGTGTTGATGGCCAGGGTTGTTCCTGCCCAGCTGCAGAACCTGCCCTTGCTCTTGTTGAACCTCATGAGGTTCACCTGGGCCCACCTCTCCAGCCTGTCCAGGTCTCTCTGGATGACATCCTGTTTCTCTGGTGTATTGACAACATCACACAACTTGGTGTCATCTGCATATTTACTAACAGTGCTCTCCATTCCTCTGCCAATATCATTGATAAAAATGTTAAGCAGTACTGGTATCCCCCAAGGGTTTCTCGGGGTCTGTGGGTGGGAGCTGCCCTCCCAAGCAGGGCAGCCTTTCCAAGCCCTGTGGCCCTCCAGTGTGTATCCCTTTGTCTTCCGTGATTTTATTAGCTGTGGTGTTTGTAACCATCTTAAACCTTCAAGTGAAAGCAACCTTTTGGAATTGGGTTAGCTGGCAGTGGGTCCTTTCTCTGGGTACAAGGAGTGTGGAGTGTGAAAATGCCCTGCTTTTCTTCTCCCAGCTCATATTTTGAGAATAAATAGCTGGGTTATAAATTGGCTCATTTCTCAAGTGTTACTAATGAATCAAAGCAGGTAGACTCAGGTAGCATCAGTAAGGTATTGAGGGAGAATGACTGAGATGGTGAGTGCCTTTGCACACCTTTATTAATCCTGCTTTTAAAGGGATCTTCCCTCAATAGAATTGGGGCACTTTTAGAGACTTTATAACGTTGTTATTATTGGAGTATTTTGGAAAAGCAACCTTCATTGTCGGATTACTAATTTTTTAAATTTGGTTGTGTTAGTTAGTATTTTGACTAACCTAAATGAAATAATTTCATGTTAGACTCACCCTTAAGTGAAAAATAAGTCACTGTATCTACCTGTGGGGTAATTGAGATGTGCCACCTCCTTGAAATGAGATGTTGTGTGTTGCTCATACATGGAAGGGAGCTGTGTACATTACAGAGTGCTCAGCATTGCTTCATAAAAGTGATGGTAATACAGCTGCTCAATTGGGCAGATTTAGGAAACTGAGGTTTTGCAGTCATATCAGTGAAACTATTTCATGCTGTGTTTTTTATCTGCAGCAGGGTAGCAAGCTTTAAAACACGATGGCAATCTATACTGCTATTAACTTTTATATTCCTAATTTCTTCAAAATGTTTGCAAAGCCCTATATGTGTTAATTTAAGAGTGCTCATTGCACGTACATTTACACACACGTGCATGTTTAGACTGTGGGACTGGAACTTTCTCTGCCTTTCCCAGAAACTGCAAACTTAATGTCAAAGGAAGATAGTTACTAAATATTTTTGTGCAGTTCTGATTTGTGCATGAGAAATGGGTATTTGTAGGGCTCTCCATTCATCTCCCTCAGCACTGCTTACAGTATTTTCTATTTAAATGGGGGGTTTTTGAGCATTAACTTTATCTTGTTTAATTTTCATGTGTATTTCACTTTTCTTTTATAGGAGATTTACGAGATTCTGCATTACCTTTGGTGAATTCATCCAGGTAAAGTAGTACTGGCCACTTTCCATATATGAATAATCACATTGCACAGAAGTTGCCAACAAAATCTAGTATAACTGTATGATACTTTAAAGTCTTTTTTTTTTCTTTCAATGTTTTCCTGCACAAGGTTATTGTCGTTCTTTCTGAACTTCATTATAGGTTTTAAAAATAAACTTCTCTTAATCAAAGTTTTGTTCTGAAGCATTAGGTTCCTCTTGGCACGCTGCTGTGCACTAAATTCTCATTTATCCACTAACTCTGCAGCTGGATCCTACAGTTCCTCTGAAGAGATGTTGCATGAGGAATTTCAACTCTATGAGGAGGTCCTCAGCTAAAAGATAAAGCCCTCTAGATATAAACAGCTTCTGCCACAACTCATCTAATGAAAAATTATTCAAATTATTCAGTTGAGTCTGAATAAGCTCAGCTTCTCAGTTTCTCAGCTGCTTCCTGGCTTTTCTAGCCTCCCCAGCCCCACATTTCAGAGATGAAGTCCTTCCCCCACTTTTAAAACTACTCTGTTTCTTTCTCTTGTTTACTGAAAGCTAAAATCATTAACAGTTACAACACACTCGTGCTGTAATTGCTGTGTGGGAAAGAATGAAGTAAAGCAAATCCAAGTTTGCTGCCATTTCATGTCAGAGTTTTTAGTTCTTAATATTATGTGGGTGTTTTTGTGGTCTTTTACAACTTCCAGTAGCAAGAAGGGTGCTTGAAACCCACAGTCTTAGAAACTATGGACACTTTTATCATAACACTGTTTTTATGTATGTTGAGTTCACTGTGGAATACATTTGCTTAGAGTTAAAGTTAAATGCAACAGCAAAAAATTTCACTGGCTTGGTGTTCTTTGTTTCTAAACCTGCCACTTCTTTACCTTTAATAAATCTTTGATTTGTAATTAATTGATGCATACTGCTATAAGTAGCTCACTTGTGTTGTATGACTTCACATGCTTAAGCTGATTTTTGTGGTTTAATTTTGCCAAACAGTTGACAGATCAGTTTTGAAGTATTCTGATGTATAAATATTCATTTAGTGTTGAAGGTGATGCAATCAAAGTTTACGTAAGGGTCCGTCCTCCCTCAGAGGGAACCGCGTTAACCGATGGAGACCAAGGCTTGTGTTTGTCTGTCCTGTCATCACATACCATCCGTCTGCATTCAAAGCCTGAGCCAAAGATCTTCACTTTTGATTATGTTGCAAATATGGAAACAACACAGGTAATAACTTCCAGAATCTCGGAGTGGTATTGCTGTTTTTCCCCAAATTTTGGTAACTGCTTAAACTTTTCTAAAGATACAGTGCCTTAGGCCTTATTTTTTTGCAGCGGTCAGATCTGTAATACGTAGTTATAGTACACTAAATTGCACTAAATTCTGCTAATAGTATTAATGTATTTTTGAATTGTTAATCAATTTAATTAAAGTTTGCATTAAAATTGAAACTTCTATTTGTAAATACTACAGTAACACCGTATACAAGAAATACCCACTCCATTGAGAGACACATATAAAAGTAGCCGCTAGTTACTGATATTAAAGATGCAACTTCTATGTTAGAAACTGACAAGTTTATATTCTGTTAGTTCTATTTCCTTCTTATACATTTGCCTTTTAAACGTATGTGTGGTTCATCTGGGACGGGTGATACTGGAAGGCAAATCCTTCAATTTCATTTTTATAATATTGTGTTTGAAATTCCGAAGGCAATTTTAATTCCTCTGAACTTCAGTTCCGTTTAACTTCTGTTGAACAAAACAAACACACCGCCCACTGTAATCTGCTCTTTGTGGGGAAGGTCTGATTGCAGGTCTAAGAGAAATAGATGAAAATAGATGAAGCTAACAGTTGTGCAGATTTGTTGACTCTGCAGTTGTGCAGTGGCAAATGCTGAAAGTTAACGAGGTTTGATGAGCGTCGTAGGCTCAGTGTTGACCTCCTGACAGCATAAACCACATACTGTCATCAAAAACCTCTGCACCAAAATTAACATAATACGTATTTGAAAGCCATTACTATGATGCTGAATCTCATTGGTTTTCTTTCAGTTATCAACAAGGAATAAAAATTTTTCAGAGGGAGGGAGTGATTTTTGTCACAAAGACTTAGGATGCGTTGCTTTGCCTTGAGAACTCCAGGGGGTCACTTACATTCCTTAAAGTTAAGACATGGGTCTGTTTTATACATTATAAAGTTATGGTGAAGAAAACACTGATAGAAGAGATGCTGAAATAACTGATACCAACTGCTTTCTCTTTCCCTTGTCCCTAGGAGTCAGTGTTCTCAAGTGTGGCTAAAAACATTGTTGAGTCCTGTATGAATGGCTACAATGGAACCATCTTTGCATAGTAAGTCACGTAATGGTATTTCAGAGCAATTGCAACATCTGAGGTGATTATGTTAATGAGTAGTTGTGGTTTGAAGTGCCAGAGCTGCCTTAGTATTAAGTAAACTTTGAAAGTGTTTCCCTAGTGCAGACAAGATGGAGAATGTTTCTAGAACGCCGGAGAGAACTTCTCATTCCTCTTTTGGGGCACTGTCTTCGTCGGTATTATGCTTCTAACACTTGAGGTCAAGAATGTGGATTGTGAACTCATTTCAATTTTCATAGAATCACAGAATGGTCAGAGTTGGAAGGGACCTTCAAGATCATCAAGTTCCAACCCCCCTGCCATGGGCAGGGACACCTATCCCCAGAGCAGGTTGCTCCAAGCCCCATCCAACCTGGCCTTAACCACTTCCAGGGATGGGGCAACTATTTTACTATTTTTGTCTAAAAATTTGAGGTTGTGTTGTACTCTTAAAGAGAAAACTGATTATTTTCACTATGTCCATAGTAAAATGGAATGAAAATCACTTCATACTTGGCCAGCTCAACTCTTTCATGCATCTTAGCTGCCTGTGGGAAAACTCATGAATGATAATTTTAACTTTCAAAATGTTTTCGAGGTAGAAATACATCCACGACTAGTAGCATGACTATCATTATATTAACTCTCAATATTGGTTTCATTTTGAAAACTGAGTAAGCACTTTGGTCAAAAATGCTAAATTGAAGGACTTATCTAATCAAGACCTTACTGGGTTTTTTAGCCTAGCACAATGTTTGCAAAACTGAAGGGAATTCCACTTTGTTACAACATACAAATGTGGAAAAATGAAGTGACCTTGCCCTGAAGTTTCTCTAGCCTGATTAATAACTATGGTTAAAAAAAAAAAAAGAGATGTATTAAACTTGGAAGTATTTTTCTCCCTTTGTGTTTATGTGGCTAGTGAGTGACAAAAACCATAAGAGTTTGACCCAAAAAATAGTTTAATCTATATATTTTAATGCTGAGTTCCATGATTTCCGTTTCCAATAGAAAAAAAAGGAAGAAAATGCTGGATGTGGAGGACAAAAATGGTGATTTTCATCAGAAAATGAAATTCTAACAGAATTTCATGGTCAAATTTGATGTTCTGTTTTTATCCCTTTTTAATGGACTGATTTCCCAGCTCGCCTGTCTTTTTTTATCTTAGTTTTAGAAGTGGTGGGTTTCTCTTGAATTTTAAGCTGTGAATTCTCCTTAAAAGATGCAGATTAATAGAAAATCAAGAGCCAGAATAAAGCTGTATCTGACCTCCTTTTTTCTGTTGTTTTTTTGGTTAGTGGCCAGACTGGGTCAGGGAAAACCTTTACTATGATGGGTAAGTGGATGAGAGAGCTTAATTTTTAATGGTTTCTGCCTGAAGTTGAAATGTTGCCTTGTCTAAACACCAGGGCTGATTTAAAATTCTGTCTTCCTGCTGATAACTTTAAGATTCTAAGAAATGGAGAAGTGCTCAGTGCAGCTCTTGCTTTATATCAAAAGAGTGAAGTGCAGACATTCTTTTGGAAGTTGTAGAATTTCTTGGTGTTTCTAACACAGGAGAAGCTTTTCAATTACATCAAACACTCTTGCTTAATTTTCTCAAAAATTGGTATTGTAGTAGTTTCCCTGTTTGACTGAGATCTCTTGCATGTGTAGAACAATATTGGAGTATGAAAGGCTCTTCCATGTTAAAATACAGTGAGTTTTTCAAAGTAACTGATTCCTCCCCAACTAGAAATCCAAGGCCTCTCTGTATATAAAGGGTTCCCCACGTAACCTTGTTTCTCATACAGTGGTGATTTTAAATGCATTAATTTGTACTTGGCATTACTGAAAATAACTAAAACTGATTTGGCTGATGTGTTTTCAAGGTCTAGTAGATATTAATTGAACATGGGGACAAATTACCCCATCCTTCTGGTTCCTCATCTGTATTGATGTACATGTTTTCTATGGAAGTGGAAGCAGTGTATACTATTCCAACTTAGGCAACCTATGGATTAGGTTAAACTTTCAGAAGCATCATTTAGACTATGTATAAATCTGACTATGGAACACCATCTTAGATCTTGAAAGTTGATTTTATTGCATGTTTTCTATGGTTTTGCCATAAAACCTGGTTGCCAAAGTCTTCTGTAATGACACGTTGAAGAGGTCAACTGTTATTCCTGAGTAGTATTAATTAATTTTTTTTCAAATTAAATATCTCTTTAGGACCATCTGATTCTGATAATTTTACTCACAGTCTGAGAGGTGTAATTCCACGGAGCTTTGAGTACTTGTTTTTCCTAATTGAACGTGAAAAAGAAAAGGTACATTTATTTTATATTTATTACTGGGGTCAAAGTAATGTCTGATGTTAAAGATTAGCTAAAGGCTGTATGATAAGCTCAGTGTGGAGCAATTAAGTTTCCAGGATTTTTGCTGTTTTGTATCAGATTTATTAATGAGGAACTTGTGTCCAGTACTCTACCAAGCTATAGTACACTTTCTTCAGACACAAGATTGCATTTTCAGACTCAAAATATTAAGAATCTAGGTTTCTGGGTGTCAGTTGTCACCCAAACATCAGATATATGCAGAATGTATATGCAAAAGAATGGCTTTAGCTGTGTATAAAGGAGACTCACTGCCATACAATGCCAGACTTTGTGTAACCAATCTGTTTATAGTGTAAATTCCTGTGTTTTTCAGGCTGGCAATGGGAAGAGTTTTCTCTGCAAATGCTCATTTATCGAAATCTACAACGAGCAGATATTTGACTTGCTAGATTCTGCTTCAGCTGGACTCTTCCTCAGAGAACACATCAAGAAGGGAGTCTTCGTTGATGGTGCTGTTGAACAGGTGTTGTCATCTGCTGCTGAAGCATACCAGGTATTTTTTGCCACTTTTTAATGTTGGGGCTTTTTATCTTGATGCTTATTGATAAATACTGCTTTTTGATTAAAGCACTTATTTCTTTTTGCACAGTGTCTGTGACACCCTCTTCTCCCATCTCTGTCCTCCAAAAAACAGTGTAAAAAGCTGTTTCTAGGCAATGCTTCCTGGCTGCTGCACATGTGTAAGAAATCCTGTAGTTCTGGAGTGTGGAATATATGAATTGCAATCACAGCAATCTTTCTCTAATGTTTGCCCTGCACATCTCTGAAAGAGCAGCAGAAAAACTACATCTGCTAATTAGGCAGCGTGTGTGTTCCAGAAACTGTCAGGTTTATTTCTCCAGGAATGACACATGTACACATAGTACTTCTGTGACTTGAAATATTTGGTTTTTTCCTTATGTACGAGTAACATACTCCAGTATTGGATATGTTATGCTCTCAAACAGCACTCTTGAAGGAAAGAAATGAATAAAACCATTATTTATATTATTCAGCTGGACTTTTTTTTCACTTTGGAAATACTTCTATTGGAAAAAAAGTAAAAGAAGTCCTTGTCCTGGAGATTTTTGTAAGCTGTTACACAGAACTACGCTTGCTACTATTTGTCACCTCTGTAAATATTTGATATAATCTGAGATATTGATGTTATTTGGTGTCTCTTTCATGCTTAGGTATTAACTATGGGCTGGAGAAACCGTCGTGTGGCATCGACCTCAATGAACAGGGAATCCTCAAGATCACATGCAGTTTTCACTATCACGGTGGAATCCATGGAGAAAAACAATGAGGTTGTCAACATTCGCTCTTCCCTGCTCAACCTGGTGGACTTGGCAGGGTCTGAGAGACAGAAGGACACCCACGCAGAAGGGCTGAGGCTTAAGGTTAGTTCTATCCTATCTGCAGCATCTTCCTGCTTTCAGATGTACTTCCCTCTTTCATCCACCAAATCTGGTCACCTTTGTTCTCATTTCTTTTATTTTTTTTATGTATTTTTTTCAGGAAGCAGGTAACATAAATCGATCCCTGAGTTGCCTGGGCCAAGTAATCACAGCACTTGTTGATGTGGGTAATGGAAAGCAGAGACACGTTTGTTACCGGGATTCCAAGCTCACTTTTCTATTAAGGGTATGTTCTGGATTTTTTGTGCTACTTGGGGTGTAAAAATTTGTTTGGGTTGTGGATTTTTTACTTTGCAAAGCTGATCTCAGGTACCTTAAAAACATGTTTTTACCTAACCAGACTTCCAGGTGATTTATTCCTGTTAGCAAAGACAAGAAATTTATGTTCACAATCTCCTTATATTTGCAAATTTAGGAAAAACAATCATGTTTTAATGCCTATAATTTTTAATTATTTTGTATCACGGAGTAATACTTACAGATGTGTTGAAATGTTTGACAGAAGTTCCAGATTTAGCCTGTGTGTGCTAAAGAATTGGATAAATCTACAGTTTCCTACCTGAGAGCTTATGGGCTGTTTTCAAGCTGAACAGAAAGCAAAGACAGAAGTGCTCAAAGATTCATTGGTTGCCAGCACTCGCCAAAATTCTGTGAACAGTAATGAATAATATTTGTAATATATTTTTGTAATATAACATAGTATTTATACATAATATAACATTTGTGTTACAGCACAGTATTTTTGTGATCACAGCAAAATTTCCAAACAATTCCATCCCTGCTCCATGTGTACCTCTGAACAGCTGTGTCCTTCCAATGCAACCCAAAACACATAGAAATTGGAAGAGAAATGCAACTCTGTATGAGCTGTTATTTTAGGTGTTTTGTTTTGTTTTAAGGTGGTTTTACTGTAAAGAAATCCACAAACATGACCTTCTCTACTAGACAGAGACAAAGCCATTGAGACTTGTGGGCTGTTCTGTATTGGAATCATGGAATGGTTAGAGTTGGAAGGGACCTTTAAAGATTGAGTCCCAACCCCCTGCCCTGGGCAGGGACACCTCCCACCAGGCCAGGTTGCTCTAAGCCCCATCCAGCCTGGCCTTGAACCCCTCCAGGGATGGGCTTTTAGAGCCTTAGGTATAACTGCTACCTTCTCCAGAGATTTGAGAGCTACTTATCTAACAGCATGGAAGTATTTGAAGACCTGTATGTAAAAGGGAGAGGTTCTTTTTATATCTTTGGTCAAGAATCTGTTGGTTTTTGGTTTAGTTTGGATTGTTAGTTTAGTTTGGTTGTGATTTAGTTTGGCAGCTGCCACCAGAAGATAGTTTGGAACAATTGACAGGCTGGATGATGTTCAAATACCGATCTGCTAAGGACCAAGATTAAAGTGAAATATCTACTTTATTCCCTATTGTGTTTTTTTTTTTTCCTCTACAGACTCTTCATTTGTAACAAATATCTCAAATTTTTCATTAGCAATATAGAATCAGGATTTTGAAAACTAAAATGAAGTCTTTATTTGCAGTCACATCCTTTTTATCTAAGTCTGAACCTAAATTTCAGGTGGAGATTTGTTAAATAAAAACCCTTATGCAGTTTGTTGGAAGTGATGTGCACTAGCTCTTAGGTGATAGCTTCCTCCTGTAGCCAAAACTATGCAAATAAAGGTCATTTCTCTGGTTTTAATTAGGATTCCCTTGGTGGTAATGCCAAAACAAGCATAATTGCAAACGTTCACCCAGGATCCAGGTGTTTTGGTGAAACACTCTCCACCCTTAATTTTGCCCAGCGAGCAAAGTTGATTAAAAACAAGGTAAGAGAGTTCTCCAAAGTCTTTATGGTTGCAGCAAACAATTTCTTGTCATTTAAACTGCACATCTGCAAATAGGGCAACTTCACTGAAGTACTCTTGGGCTTTCACTGATTTAAATAAGTTATTTTAATAACCTAAATTTGCTTTCCTAAATGATTTTTGAGAACAACTTGCTTCCTTTTGATAATCAGTATTGTTCAATGGCTGAGGACTAGGTAGTAGCTGATAATAGTGTGTTCATTGCTTGTTCTCTGAGCACTTCATTGGAAAAAGTAAGTAAATCTGTAGTAAAAAAAACCAAATTGTCATTAAAAAAATGAGATTCAACAGTATTTCAGTGCATCTAGTTTTTTTTAAACCCCAAAATGTAATTTCTTCTGAAAGGGTTTTGAATGTATGTTGACATCTGTCTGGAAGCTACTGCCTTTGTGGGCTGTTCAGTTTTGTTGGTCAAAAAAAGCTCCAGAGAAAACATTGACATTTTTAACCAATATTTTTAGCTGAAGTGCAACTCGGTGTTCCATTTACTGAGAAACCAGTGCTTTTCCTGGGAGTTCCTCCTTTCCTGACATGGAAAACTTCTCAGTAATGTTGTTGTTTTGCAGTCTTTGACTTTTATCCTATAAAATACAAGATTTTGTTATTATTATTTGTACCTCTTCCTAATTTTCTCTTAATTTTTCTCTTAATTTATGAAAGGCTGTGGTAAATGAAGACACCCAAGGAAATGTGAACCAACTGCAAGCTGAGGTCAAGAAGTTGAAGGAGCAGCTTGCTCAGCTGACTTCAGTGCCATCAACTCATGGTATTTCTGTATCACAAGGTAAGAGCTGGGAGTGCGGGGAGAGAGAACTTGCTACTCATTTGGGTAGAATGTTGGAGACTTGTGTAATTCATTAAGTTTCTGAACAATTAATACTTCTGTAGGGACCGACCTACAGAGGTTGCATTTGTCTTATGGATCCCATTGCTTGTATTTGTATCTAGTATTTTGCAGAAATTGTTAACATGCTTTTACTTTTTTGTACTGGCTTACTTTCCTATTCCAGAACACCTGGAATACATTTCCAGTTTGTAAGAGCTAGGCTGCCCTAATCCTTTAGGAAACCAAAAGTTTACATGGGATTGCTTGTACATTTAGGTTGGAAGGAGGATGCTATGGTCTTGGTAATGCCCATTGAAATCACATTCTTTTTAAGCTCAGGACTGAATATGTTTTTATTTATTTTTTTTTTCCTTCTCTTCTTCCTCTTCTGGCTCTTCAGGAAGATCCTAAGAAGGATCATAGAATCATGGAATAGTTAGAGTTGGAAGGGNATATTTACCTTTTAATACAAGATCTGTTTCAGTTTAAGGTGCTAATGGGATTTTTATCAATATGTAATTTTTTCCTTCCAACAGCTTGTCTCTAGACCATTGTATCTGCAGTATAGATCCCAGCACAGCTTGCTTCTATGGATATGATAATGCACTACCTTATACTGTTTGATTACAAAGCAGTGGACATGGTCTTGTAACTCATCCTGGGTCAACTGTTTCCTGACCTTGCCAAGAAATAGAAGTTACTACAAACATTAAAGACTTGTGTAATATAAAGCATCTGTGGCTGAGTTTTCCGAAGGAAAAAGTACTTATCCCTGAGCGTGCACATTTAACAGGAAAACCAAGTCAGTGATTCTGTGGGACAGTGGATCACTGTCTGTGAACACACCAATACTGAGAGGACTCAAAAATGTTGTTAGGCTTGTGACAGAGCTCAGAGGAAAAGCAGTTTATGTTTAAACACTGAAGAGAGGTTTTATGCAGAACGTAATGTATTAGAGCTGGGTTTAATCTATGTAGTTAAATTATGTTTGTAATATTTGATCACACAAGTTTGAGATCTGCTCACTAGCTACTCGTACAACACCATGGCATTTTTAGATAAATTAAATCACAATAAGGTAGTTATGCTCCTAGATACTCTGCTGATTAGTTTTCTATAAATAAGTAGTCTTGCCTGCATGAGCATATTCTGAAGAGCTATTTTGAATTCATTTCTGAAGTGGATTTATTCGGACCTTTTAATCCCTTGTGTGGACACTTTACTTCCAGATTGAATCACTAATTCACACTTATTTTCCTGAATTTCATTCTCATAAACCAGTTAGTCCACTTTTAGTATGTACAAACTGTAATAATACTGCAAATAATGGCTTAGTGTTATCAAATTAATTTCAGAAGGGTTTTGTGTTTTATATTTATACTCAGCTGAACAAACGGGTTCCTTTACTTTAATGAAAGTTCGTTGTCTTGCCATTTAATGCTTGAACAACTTTGTTAATTATACAATTCTGTCTAATGACTCAGCACTCACAGGTGACTAAGTCTAAACTCTTTGCTCTGGATACAGCACATAATTTTAGGACTTTTATTGTTCAAAGAATTCATTTACATTTTCTTGGCACAACTGTCACATTATGTATTTAGGAAATCTTGGTTGACTGTTATTTTATTATGGTGTTTGTTTCTTTGACTCACCCTGCAGGTGAGGTTGAGAAACGGAAGAACAACATGAATTACATGAACAACTTTCTTGAAGCAATGTTGTTCTGGGAGAAATCAGAAGATGAAAAGAAGGTAAGAAAGCACTAAGATTTCTAGGTGTATTGTGTGCACTAGAGAGAGCAGATTGAAACTGACTCTCTTCATAAGTTTTCTTTGGTGTTTGAATAAAAATACTCTGTCTGAAGATGATGAGGTTCAGTAAGAAGGGAACTAGTCAAATGAAATTTAAGATAAAGTATTTCAAACCCAGACAAGCCGTAGGGACAGCTTGTTAGTATGTTTTAGTTTAGTTCATAGTATGTTTTAGTTTTAAGCAGTTCAAAAATTTGAACAGAGCAAGAAACTTCTATTTTATTTCATTTTGAGCACATCTTTGAGTGTTTGAAGTTCCAAACCCCCCATGGCAGAGGGGTTGGAACTTGATGATCTTTAAGGTCCCTTCCAACTCTGACCATTCTATGATTCTATGAATCAACAGAGTGTTTTTTCAAGCAAACCTCCCACTGATCCCCATGTTCTTTGGTTCATGTTATGGCACAGTGCTGAATCATCTGAAATGTTCTGGAGTTTGGTTTTTTTAAGGAATGAATTGAAATAGGGACTCCAGGAGTGCACCTGATGTACTGAGCTGAATACTTGGGCTGTGGGATCATATTGGAGCTTCTAAGTTTTTACCATCTAGTGTGTAATTTGGCTTCTTGGTATGAGCTGTTGCTCTTTACAGATCTGCTCCAAATGAGTGATAGTCTGGGTGTTCACAAAATTATTAACTGAGTTTTGCATAATTTGTGTGTGTGTGTGATCTGTGCACCTTAAAAATTCATCTAGTCTAACTGTCAATTTCCCACCCATCTGTATATTCACTTTCTAAGAATTTACTGGAAAAAATTGCTCAACTGGAAGACCTGTGTGCCAAGAAGGAGAAATTTATTCAGTCCAATAAAATGATAGTTAAATTCCGTGAAGACCATATTGTCCGCTTGGAAAGGCTGCACAGGGAGGCTGGAGGAAGTTTATTGCCAAAAGAGCAGGATGCTCTCCTCAATGAATTGAGGGAGGAATTGCAGACCCTCAGAGAACAGGTAAGTTTTTAGCTTTTACTTCGTAGTACAGCTTTTTTTTTGTGAGAAAAACTCATGCAATGGAGCTTTTTAGGAAAGCCAGACAGAAAGAAGGTGGATGGATGGTGAGTCCCTTTATAGGAGCATCTCAAAGGCTTGGAGTTTCCCTATGGAAGGGGCATTGGGTGGGTTTAGGGATTGTGAGTTTGAGTAAGGAAAGGGTGATTGCATGGTGGGAGCTAGCTACAGGCCTCCTGGTCTGGGTTAAGTAGGGAGGACTGTCTCCTTTAAGCAACTCCAGGACATCTCCAAATCACAAATAGCCATTCTTATGGGAGACTTTAACCTCTGGGATATCTGTTGAAAGGAAAGACAGCAGGATGCAAGTAATACAGCAGGGTTCTGAGGGGCAGTAACACGTGCCAGGGGGGCCAGTCAGGGGTGGTGCTGTCCTGGAGCTGTCTGAGGGAGGCAAGTAGCAAAGTACATATCCCAAACTTTGGATTATACAGGTATCTGGTAGGTGTGGTACCGTTTGTGAGGCAATTCTGAAGAACAAAGAAGCT
>VXBW01003040.1:574438-605644 GCA_013400375.1 Thinocorus orbignyianus
TGATTCTATGATTACAACTTAATGCTTATTAAAGGTAGTAGAGCAACAGCTAGTTATGTATTGTTTGGAAAAACCAGACCTGTTGAATAAAACACTGCTTATCACAGATGGAACAACATCCCCGGATTGCAAAGTACGCCATGGAGAACCATAACCTCAGAGAGGAGAATAAAAGGCTTCGTTCTTTACAGTCAGTTAAAAAGGCCCAAGAAATTGATGCTCAGACCATTGCAGAGCTTGAAAGAGCTTTTTTGGAAGCTTCAGCCACAGAGAAAAACACTGGAGGTAAAAATAATGCTGATGGTTTTCAGCTAAGTAAGTTTTCTGTAGTCTGTTGTGTGTGGAATAGTGTTGAAAATGTCTGTATGATGGATTTTTGCCTTCTTCAAAGTGACACCTGGAGACTGATAAGACAGGTTTACTTCATTTTAGTCACATTGGCCTTCAAGTGAGTACAGCAGGAGGGAATTTGGGGTTCTTGTGCATCTTGTGAACACTATCCATAACCTCCTGGTGTTGCCCTTAGTTGTTATGAAGACCACAGTTATATTAATTATTCTGCTGGTTTTCACACAGACTGTTGCTGATGCCCATCTTTTTCAATCTGAATTGCTGCTATGCTGTTCAAAATGCTTTCATTTTAGTAAAACTTACAATATTTGAGCTGCTCTGTGATTTCAGAGGGTGTCTGTTTGTTCTTCAGGTCATCATTTATATCCTACCACCCTGTCAGTGGAAGGCAATTCGCTGGCACCTGAAAAGCTGAAGGAACGCTTGCTGCAGACTCAAAGTGAACTGGCAAGTTCAAAGCAAGAATATGAAGAATTCAAAGAACTCACCAAGTGAGACAAAACAGTCTGTTGATGTCCTGAAATGTCATTAAATAATTACTTCTATTTTTTAAGTTAGTTTCAGATCCTGCATACAGTCTAACTATGTTCTTAGCATGTGAGAGAGCAAAACAGGGCCTGCCAGGTTAAGAAAGATGACTTGTACACAGAGGATGTTCCTGTTCTACACTGTTGCAGATTTCTTTGTCTTTCTGAAAGCTCTTCTTTATGCTAAGATGTGAAACAGCCCTTTGCAGCATGCAGTAGGTGGCACATACCCTGGAATTTTGATAGTCACCTGCTTAATGGGACAGGGAGGATTTGGCTGAGTTTCCACGTTGAGCAAGGATTTTTCAGCAACTGAAATACTGTG
The DNA here is from genome assembly GCA_013400375.1 of Thinocorus orbignyianus. Taxonomy (NCBI): domain Eukaryota; kingdom Metazoa; phylum Chordata; class Aves; order Ciconiiformes; family Thinocoridae; genus Thinocorus; species Thinocorus orbignyianus. The sequence continues at coordinate 575,642 of VXBW01003040.1, forward strand.
GATGGAAGCAGTGACAGAAACTAAGACTTGATGGAATTTGGGGTTGGTCTTTGTTTTAGTGCAACAAGTTTTTAATATAACCTCTTCAAGAGTGCAAACTTGAGTCAACCTAAATGTAGAATCCAAACAACCCAGGAAGTTTTGGCTAACCTGTTGGCTAATTTTTTGTCTGCACTTCAAAGTTTTTCATGTAGGCGATGACACCATGATCTTGAGACTTGTTATTTGAACAGGGATTTAATTCAAATTAGAGTAAAGACATAGTGTCAGCAGTTAGAACCATAGAAGGGACCTTAAAGATCATTGTGTTCCAGACCCTCCACCATGGGCAGGGACACCTCCCACCACACCAGGGTGCTCCAAGCCCCATCCAGCCTGGCCTTGAACCCCTCCAGGGATGGGGCATCAACACCTTCCCTGGGCAACCTGTTCCAGTGCCTCACCACCCTCACAGCAAAGAACTTCTTCCTATGATCTCATCTAAATCTCCCCTCTTCCAATTTAAAACCATTACCCCTTGTCCTGTCCCTCCACTTCCTGATCAAGAGTCCCTCTCCAGCTCTCCTGGAGCTCCCTTCAGATCCTGGAAGGCTGCTCTCAGGTCTCCCCGGAGCCTTCTCTTCTCCAGGCTGAACAGCCCCAGCTCTCTCAGCCTGTCCTCACAGCAGAGCTGCTCCATCCCTCTGAGCATCTTTGTGACCCTCTGCTGGACCTGTTCCAACAATTTCATGTCCTTCCTGTGTTGAGGACTCCAGAGCTGGACACAGGACTCCAGATGGGATCTCACCAGAGAAGAGTAGAGCCTCCCCATTTAGATTTGTGTAGCAAATCCTATGAACTTTACAGATCGTAATATTATCTAATGAGTTTATCAATTCAACACTCTTCCATCATTAGTTACAATGGTTTATTTGCATGCCCCTGTATTGATTACTTTATTTTCCTGCATGTTCAATATATTCCTATTCTATGTATTCCATATTTTGTGCCCATCTTACTTTCTTGATAGTATCTCCACATTTTTACTGTGAATTACTGACACTCTTTTTGAAGGAGTGCAATCGAACAGAAGTGTGTGTTTGAACATCTAGTTTCACCTTTGGATTTTGCTAGATTTTAAACTTGTTTCCAGTTTCAGAGGAACAGGATGCTTAATTTTACACGCAAGTGTACCTGGATGCCATCACTGTGAAATTTAACAGTTTCACAAAATCAATGTATGCTAATTTTCCTGTTGTCCATTAGCACTCAAAACTAAAGTTGTATTCTGTTCCCTAAGTTTTGTTGCAAATACTAAAAACATGAGGGAAAGTGATAGCATTAAGCTGCCAAAAGATGGAATAGTGTATTTTCTTTTGTCTGTAGACTTTGACCCTGTAATTATGTCAGTAAGGGCATCCATCACAATCAGAGCACGTGGCTCTGCAAAATACCTGACAAAAATTATTCCTAAATTTCTGCTCAGCCACTGGCTTTCAGTTAAAGTACTCTCAGAGGGCAAAAGAATCTTAACAGAGCAGCGCTTATGAAAAAAATATCTTTAAAGGATTTTCTTTAATCCTAGCAAGCACCAGTTCAGACTTCTCATATAACTGGATAACATTTTAAAAGCTTAAAACCATCTTGGTGTGGGTGATACCACTTTCTCATAAAAGGAATTGCAGAGCTCTCGGCTTATTTCTCACCGTGTAATGGATTTTTTCTCTGACAAGTGTAGTTATCCATCTGCTTGCTTCATTATGCAAGCACAAATAAGCTTCTTAGCTTTTTAATATATATTTTTTTTAAGTTTTTAATACAGCAGTGGTAGCTTTCTTCTCAAAATAATGTATTTCAGTGTTTGGGCAAGAGTTCAGCTTTGGTTTCCTCACTGGCAATCCTGCAGTTTCTTCTTGCTGATGGGAGGGCGTGCTGCTGGAGGGGTTTTGACATGAGTAAAATGCTTCTTAAACAGGAAAAAGCACATGGAACTGGAATCAGAACTTCAATCCCTTCAGAAAGCAAACCAACACCTTGAAAACATTCTGGAGGCCACCAAAGCACACAAGCGCCGAGAAGTCTCTCAGTTACATAAGCTGCACAGAGAAACTCTTCAGGTATGAGAAATAAGTTGATTTAAAACCACTCGTAGTTACTCCTGAGTTGTAAGAGAAAAGATTTCCTTTGGATAATCCCTTAACCTAATTAATGTTCTAGCACATAAGCATATGTGGTAAAGCAGATGTGCTGCTTTTTTGTTCTGAAATACTCACACTGCTGCTGTCAGATGATTGCTGCTGCTATCGGTTGGAATCTGAAAAAATGCAGTGCTTGAAGCATTCAATTTCCTTATTCTGCTTAGAGAACTATGAAATGCAACACCAGACCAAGTCTTAATTCCCTTTTACAGTTAAAATAAAGACTGCTTTGTGTCTTTGTAACAGAACATAACCACTCCAACAAAAGCTTACCAGCTGAGATCTCGCCTAGTGCCGCGAATAAGCCCAGATGTCTTGGATTATCACTCAGAAGTTTTTCAGAGTTCCAGAGAGATGATGGATGACATTTTGAAAGAGCCAGTTCCCCCAGAGATGAATGAACAAGCACACGAGGCCATTGCTGAGGAGCTCAGAATGGCACAGGTGAGTGTTCTGAATGAAAACTGAAGCGTGTGTAACCTTACAATAAGGTGGGTTTGGGCATGAAATATGTGTTCCCTGCCCTCTCCTCCCCCAACATGTTTTAATTTGCATGGGAAACTGAAACTCTTAATGAATGCTTCAGGCTCTGCTAAACAGTTGTCTAATTACACCTTGTACTTCAGAGGATTCACGATGGAAATATTGAAAGGGATTTGAGACATGAGTATTGTGAGTAGTTGAAGATACACAGGGCGTTTAACCTTTTACTGTTTTAACCTGATAGAAAGAAGTTTCCTCAGAAACAAGTGAAGTCTCTGGTGCTGTACATTGGAACAATGCCCAGGCTTAATATATAATGCATTATTTGAAGAAACCTGCCAAATATTGCTTATTCACCACTATACCTTAATTGTCTTGTGTCTTTGCTAAAAGGCAAGGAAGGTCTTTTTGTACAGAAGTGCTCCAAAGTTATCTGAGCTACTCACTAGAAGCTGGAACCTAACCCCAGTGCATGTAAAACCCTGGCACAACAGCCAAAGCCCCTGTGATGCTTCCCATAGGGCAGAGATCCTGTAAGGAATTTAGCTAGTGTAGATTTTCATAGAATCATAGAATGGTCAGAGTTGGAAGGGACCTTCAAGATCATCCAGTTCCAACCCCCCTGCCCTGGGCAGGGACACCTCTCCCTAGAGCAGGTTGCTCCAAGCCCCATCCAGCCTGGCCTTAAACACTTCCAGGGATGGGGCATCAACAACTTCCCTGGGCAAATAACTTACTTTAATAACTTTAATAATTTACTTTAATAACTTTAAATAACTTCTTTTTAAAACACTATTTCTTCAAGATAAACGTGTGTCTGAATACTGAAGTGTTTATTGGATTCAGTCCGCGCATTCCCTGATGGATTTTCCTTGGCAATAGGAGAAATCAGCTACTAAAGACACCAGTTTTTGTTCTCTTTTCGGTTGGTTCAGATCATGGGGGAAAAAAAGTAGTTGACACTTGTGTGTTTAATGTGCACAGACTGCCATGTGGCATGGGAAAATAACTGGAAGGTAGGTGGCTGTTCTAATTTTGGGTGTCTGCTGTGTCACAGGAGCAACTGAGCATGATGCAGACAAAGCTGGATGAGGAGGAAAGCAAGAACATAAAACTCCAGCAGCATGTTACTAAACTGGAGCATCATTCTGCACAAATACAGGAGGTGAGAGAACGGGATAATACAGGGCTGGGTGTGAGTGTGTGTATCTGTCAAGATAGCTGCTAAGCTTGTAGTACTGTGTTGTCTACTGAGGTTTGCAGTGTTACTTACATTTTGACTTTTGGAAAAGTTCCACAGCATCGTAGCCAAGGGCTGTGCTGGAAGACAAGGACTTCATTTACCATAACTCTGGGGTTTTGGGGGAGGTCTGTTGTTTAAAATGTTGTGATTTTGAGCCTGCTTAGCCTTAAATACAAGCAAATAGACCGTAGATCTATGCTTGGTTTCTGCCAACTTCATGATTTCTGGAAAACAGCAATAGTTACAAAGAAATGTTAAACTTTGGAATGTTGAATATACTACTTGTCTCAGATGGCACTGAACTGAAACACCCTTAGTCTCTAAAATATCTACAAGTCATAGAATCATAGAATGGACAGAGTTGGAAGGGACCTTCAAGATCAGCCAGTTCCAACCCCCCTGCCATGGGCAGGGACACCTCTCCCTAGAGCCGGTTGCTCCAAGCCCCATCCAGCCTGGCCTTGAACCCCTCCAAGGATGGGGCATCAACAACTTCCCTGGGCAACTTGTTCCAGTGCCTCACCACCCTCACAGCAAAGAACTTCTTCCTAAGATCTCATCTAAATCTCCCCTCTTGCAATTTAAAACCATTACCACTCGTGATTAAGTCTCACTTAATCACTAGTTTTGATTTAACACAGAAAAGGAACTAAGGCCTGTTTTCTTCCCGGATCAGACTCATTTCTGATAGCTCTGTTCTGAAGTAAATCTCAGCTCCTGTGCTCTGGCTTTTAAATGAACTTTTCAGAGATAGTAATTTCTTCAGTTATATTGAAATATTTTTGTTCTTGGGCTACTATTGATTTCAGAATAACCAAAAGTCAGATTTAAAGAAAAATGCATCTTGTATTTATAATTAGCTGATGAAATACTCTATGACAATATTATTGTCACAGCTTTGTGACTTAGTCACCGCTACGTTTCCTTCCATTTACAAATTTTGCTTCTTTTCTCCAGCTTCTTTCATCTGAAAGGAACAACTGGAGTAAAGAGCGCCAGGAGCTCCTGGAACAGATAAAATCACTTGAGAAGCAATTCCAAGACAGCCAAAGCAAGACTGACAGTAAGTTGACGTAACACTGAAATTCCATATGAAGTTTGGAGGTGTCTTAATATTTAGAATCAACAACAGCACGTACTGAGTAGATATTTGGGTTTAAGATGTTGAAGTCATCCTGGTTTGATACTGGATTTTTAAATATTTTTGCTTTTTTAAAGAGAAAATGTCTAATCCTTGCAGAAAGCTTTTCTCTGCCTAGTCTTGTGCAGAATGAAGACTGATAACTGTTCTCTGTTATGTGAAGGGAGTATAAGATATGATATTCTATAAAGAAAAACGTTAACTGTGAATAAAGGGAAGATCCTCTATTCATCTATGGCCATGGAGTAATATATCACAGAATGTCTTCTATTGTGCCTGTACTTTTTAGTTCTAAAAGTCAATATTTCATTGACCTTTTCATAGAATCATAGAATCACAGAATGGTCAGAGTTGGAAGGGACCTTCAAGATCATCAAGTTCCAACCCCCCTGCTATGGGCAGGGACACCTCTCCCTAGAGCAGGTTGCTCCAAGCCCCATCCAGCCTGGCCTTCAACACTTCCAGGGATGGGGCATCAACAACTTCCCTGGGCAACCTGTTCCAGTGCCTCACCACCCTCACAGCAAAGAACTTCTTCCTAATATCTCATCTAAATCTCCCCTCTTCCTTTTCCATTTACAAATCATTTTTGTGTGTAACCTTAAGGTTAATTCCACTGAAAATGTGCAAAGATTTGTGGGACTCTCCCAGGACATCCTGTGTTGCCCATCCTGTCTCCAGCCCAGTTTTCCAAATAACATGTTCAATATTTGTTTGGTTTTTTGACAGTATTAAAAAGTGAAGTCTGTGACTTGCGCATTGTCCTGCAGTCTGCAGACAAGGAGCTGTCTGCTGTCAAACTGGAATATGGTGCCTTTAGGGAGAAACAAGAGAAAGAAATGAGTCAGCTTTCTGGGAGACACATGGATGTGCAGTTCCAGCTGGACAGTGTCAGGTATGTTGGCAGTTTGGTAAAATGCCTTACCCTCCTTTCTGGATGCATCCAGAGATTTAGTTCTTCTTTTCTGCATGTGAACTTGCACTTTACATCTCAAACACAAAATAACAACTTGAAATTGATGTCCTTTGCCTTTTTTTTCCCCCCCCCCTCAATTTTTTCCACTCATTTCAGGGCTGTGAGGGAGAACATGGTGAAATTAACAGAAAGAATATAAAATGAGGCTTCCTTTAATTTTGGTTTGCTGTAGCACTTTCCCATTAAGTAGGATATACCTATAAGCTTACTGACTCCAAGTGTAAGGTGGCTGAAGAGGCACAGTTTCATTTGTTTGGGGTTTTTTGCTAATTTAGTCTTCAAAATTCACTGTTACTTCTCAGTCTGGCCAAATGAAGCAGATGATGCAAGGTCACTGCTCTAAAAATAAACTGAAGCTTGATGATTGAAGCCTGGAAAGCTCAGTGTTGTATTCAATAACTGACACTGTTATTGGGACATGAAAACCAGGGAGATTTTCAACCCTTGGTGTGACATGTTGAGTTTTGTTAGTGGTGATGTTTCTTTTTTTGGGGGGGTTGCTTTTATGTTGTTTTTTTTTTCCTGAAAAGCTTAACATACTGCATTTTAGCAGGCCATGTCTTGCTGAAGTTATTTTTTGAATGATACATTGTGAGACTGGGAACCTGGACCTGAAATTAAATGTTGTTTCATTGATGTGTCAGCAAAAGTACTGAATTTTTGGAGGGCATTCTTTTCACAGACTCCATCAATGACCTTCATTTTTGCAAAAGATCAAATTAAGGTTTTCAGGCAACAATTTAGAGAAAAATAACCCAGACTTTCCCAAAGGAAATAACTCAGACTTCCTTAGAGTGTATAAAGATTTTATATGGGATAAATAACTCAGGTATCAACTAAGCAGATAGAGGTACTCAGAATCATTCTGAGTTTTGTGTCCAATGGCTGACCGAAAAAAAATCTAATTAAATAAAAAAATTGGTGAACCTCATTGTCAGGACAGTGACTAAAACATCTATAGGATTTTGTAAGAAGTAAACTATTTCTAGGGATCAGACAGAATTCCCTGCCTTCCCTGCCTTCCCTGCCACTGCTGCTTATATTTCCTGTGTCCCTCATATATTTGGGGTTTCTGAGTTTAAAAAAATTTACCATTTATGTCAGGCACTTCTTTCTAAACTAAGTGTATATTATCTGCAGATTCTAAAATATCATTGATTGGAGTATTTTTACAATGAAACAAATGCTCATCTTCATATTGTGGGTGGGTTTGGGTTTGGTTTTGTTTGTTTTTTTTCTAAAGGCTGGAGTATGAAAAGGTTCTTGAAGAGAAAGCGAGTCTGCAGGACGACTATGACAACTTGCAGGAAGTAGCAAAGTTTGAGACAGACCAACTGAAGCAGCAGCTGGAGGACAGAAAACAAGAAGCAGAAGCCATGAAAACTGAGCTTTGTGTAAGGCAGTCAAGTTTTTAAAGGACTTTATACAGTGACTCACATTGCCAGATTGCTTAATTCCTGTTACTGTATCACTGATAAAAATAGATTCCACAGAATAATAGTTTTCCTGATGATCTTGTCTGGAAGACACATGCAGGATCTTTTTTAAAAGTTAGTGCAAGGTTTTTGCAACCACAGGCTACAAGAAATATCCAATAGCATGAGCCGGCAGTGCGCGCTGGCAGCCCAGAAACCAACCCCAGCCTGGGCTGCAGCAAAAGAAGAGTGAGCAGCAGGGCCAGGGAGGTGATTCTCCCCCTCTGCTCTGTGCTCCTGAGACCCCACCTGGAGTCCTGTGTCCAGCTCTGGAGTCCTCAACATAGAAAGGACATGGAACTGTTGGAACAGGTCCAGCGCAGGGCCACCAAGATGCTCAGAGGGATGGAGCAGCTCTGCTGTGAGGACAGGCTGAGAGAGCTGGGGCTGTTCAGCCTGGAGAAGAGAAGGCTCCGGGGAGACCTGAGAGCGGCCTTCCAGGATCTGAAGGGAGCTCCAGGAGAGCTGGGGAGGGACTCTTGGTCAGGAAGTGGAGTGACAGGACGAGGGGAAATGGTTTTAAATTGGAAGAGGGGAGATTTAGATGAGATCTTAGGAAGAAGTTCTTTGGTGTGAGGGTGGTGAGGCACTGGAACAGGTTGCCCAGGGAAGTTGTTGATGCCCCATCCCTGGAAGTGTTTAAGGCCAGGCTGGATGGGGCTTGGAGCAACCTGCTCTAGGGAGAGATGTCCCTGCCCACGGCAGGGGTGTTGGAACTTGATGATCTTTGAGGTCCCTTCCAACTCTGACCATTCCATGATTCTATGATATATTGGTTTTCTGCTGAAGAAATTGCTCTGGAAACGTTGAGGGAGATGAGTGAATTAGAAACTGCTTTGGAAAAGAATCCTGGCATCCAAATGCTGGTGACCTTTCATGTCGGTGCTAGCGACAAGACTTAGCTTGCTTATTCTGTCTTTGCAAAGCAGTTTCTTAAAATTTTCAGAGTGGATGTGATCTTTTGAAAATGATCCATGCCTTTTTGTGTTGGATCACTGTCCTGCAATTTAGTTGATGCTGTCCTTGAGAGCCTGTCCGACTGCAGTGACTGCAGAACAGCAGGAAGGTTGCTCAAGGGCTTTTGCAAAGTATTTTGCCTGCTTTTCTGCAGGGTTTGCTCTGCTTGCTCAGCAAGTTTGCTGTAAGTTGTCCTTTTTAGCATTTAAAGGAATACCAACAGATTGAAACAATAATAATAATAATAGTAAACTCCTTGTAGTCTAGTATCTTGAACTGCTGGCTAGAATTTGAAAAATCCCCCCAAATTAATCTACAGTTGAAAATTCTAATTTCTTCCTTTAAAGCCTTGAATACTAAAGAACAGCTGTATGAAATCGTTCTCCATGGCAGGTGGGAAGAGCTGATTCCTTAATACAAATAAGTGTTTACTTTTGACCTTGCCCGGGACAAAGCTAAACATCTTTTTGTTTCCACCTATGGTTTGTGGGTTATTTCATTCATTTTAGGAGTTTTAGATTATAGTTTTAGTTGAAATTATTCTAAAGGTCTTACATTGTAATTTATGATAACAACATACATTTTCATATTCTAGAACCTTTTGAAACTCCTGAAGACAGAAAAAGAACACAATGAAAAACTAACATTACAATTACAAGAAGACAAAGAAAACAATTCAAAGTAAGTTTTAATTAGTGGTTTGTTTTCATCTGACTTTTATTTTTTTTAATGCTGGGGTTTGTATTCAGATGGGAATCTTGTTTGTAGGTGTGGGTTTTTTTTCCCCAGCTGGGTGGAGGTAATTACATAATGGGCTTTTTATTTTATCCAGCTTAGCACAGCACTTCATTTTCATGTATTCAATTAACACAACAGCAGTAATTTCATGACAAATGTAGTTCTTCATGTCAAAGATAAAGTTCCGTTACTGCGAGGCAAGTAACTGAGCTGTTAGTCTTTTGTATAGCACTGAGAAGGTGGGAGTTAAACAGCTCTTCAGAAAAAATAAAGCACAAATAAGAATAAACTTCTCTGACTTGTTAAAGCTGTTCGGATTCTATTTCTCACTGGAAATGCTTTCTTCTCCAGAGAGCTCTTGAAAGTACTGGAAAAAACACAGGTGGAGAAACCATCCTCTGAAACGGTGGCACGGTGTGAGCAGCAGGTACAACTGACTAGTGTGTTCGTGGATTTCTTTTGCATTAATAGCAATTTAATTGGTGAACTAACTGTTCTGTAGATTACCTGCACAATACATGTAGAGTTCTCAAATATGGGATTGTTTTGTTAAGCTACTGCTAAATTTTGCTGGTAAGATAAACAACTGAGTTCCTTCCCCCCCCCCATTGCTCTGTGCTATACAAATCTTCAAAAATAATGAAGTCTTCAAAAGTCATTAAGTCTCTCCTTCCCAATTATTATTTCTTCTAGGAAGCAAAACTGCAGAAATTGGAACAGGAGCTGGCTGCTGCTGAAGAGACTATTGTTTCTTTGAAGAAGACAAATGATGCAGATAAGGTTTGTTTGGGCTAGTTTTGTTGGTAACTGTTCTGCAGTAGAGTTAAAAGCCCAGAGCCTTGCTGCAATACCTAGTAATCTTGTGGTTCTAGGCAATCCTAGCTGTGTGTAAACTAAATTCTACCTTTTACTGGTGCAGAGTTTGCAGAATAGTAGGGATCTGGCATGCTTGCAGAGAAAGCACAAGATAACAGAAGGTTAAAACAAAAAATTAAGGTAAAGCTGGCTGTTGGGCAAAACATTCCATGCATAAACAACGTATAATTCCCCTGATGATTAACAGGGCCTTCTAGGCAGTGTCATCTGCCATCATTGGAAGAGGGGAGATTTAGATGAGATCTTCGGAAGAAGTTCTTTGCTGTGAGGGTGGTGAGGCACTGGAACAGGCTGCCCAGAGAAGTTGTTGATGCCCCATCCCTGGAAGTGTTTAAGGCCAGGCTGGATGGGGCTTGGAGCAACCTGCTCTAGGGAGAGGTGTCCCTGCCCATGGCAGGGGGGTTGGAACTTGATGATCTGGAAGGTCCCTTCCAACTCTGACCATTCTGTGATTCTATGAGAAGCTTAAATAGCAAAAGTTTCCACAGTACAAGCACTTACGCTGTATGTAAAACAGGTGCAAGAAAACATACAGTGTGTTTACTATCCAGCATGATGCATTGGTAAGTCTTGGTTTTCCCTGCTAAACCCCAAAATTTGATATTTATAAGGTCAGAAGAATCTGGTGTTCTGGCTGGTATTGTCAGTGCAGGGGCAGTTCTTGAATGTGCCTTTTTCCACCACAAACAAATGTCACTATAGTACTTCTACTGGAAAACCATCAGAGCCTGAGACTAAATGAGAGGGCTAGTCTCCTCTTCTAATGAACACAGCAGATTATTTAATTATTTATGTAAGTACTTAGAACAAAACCCAATGATTCAGCAACAAATTTCCTGTTGCTGTTTTACACGTACACATTGAGACCTTGTTTGGCTGTCTGAAATCAGGAATTGACAAATCATACACCAAGGAAAGCCCAGTAATAAAATATATATAGTATATCTTTAATTGATTAACTTTTTTTTTTATGTTGCAGGAAGTTGTAACTGACTTGATGAGACAGATCCAGGAGCTGAGGTCTTCAATTAATCATAAAACTGAGACCATAGATGGGCTGACGAGGGAGCTGGAGGATATAAACGTATGTTCTGGCATTTTGAAGGCCGTGGTAACGGAAGGCAATGACATGTCTCATCCTGGGTCTCAAACAGCACAACTTGCCGTAGTGTTTTAGGAGGAAACTTCTTTGTTTTGACATATTGAAATCTTCTGAACATTTTCTGCCTAAGGCTGTCTTGAAAACGGGACTCTTTCCATGTGGTGGGTAAAGAGCAGTGTCTCTAAAGGGACTCATTCACATCCCGTAAACTACACTCAGACACGCTGGAGGGAGGGGATGGCATCCAGAGGGACCTGGACAGGCTGGAGAGGTGGGCTAATGCAATGGCATGAAGTTCAACCAAGCCAAGTTCAGAGTCCTACACCNGAGAGCTGGAGAGGGACTGTTGGTCAGGGAGTGGAGTGACAGGACAAGGGGTAATGGTTTTAAATTGGAAGAGGGGAGATTTAGATGAGATCTTAGGAAGAAGTTCTTTGCTGTGAGGGTGGTGAGGCACTGGAACAGGTTGCCCAGGGAAGTTGTGGATGCCCCATCCCTGGAAGTGTTTAAGGCCAGGCTGGATGGGGCTTGGAGCAACCTGCTCTAGGGAGAGGTGTCCCTGCCCATGGCAGGGGGGTTGGAACTGGATGATCTTTAAGGTCCCTTCCAACTCTGACCATTCTATGATTTAGATTTTCTCAGAAATTGGCAATTAAAGACCTCAACAGTTGAAGCTGAATTGTAAATTCATTTTTGAGGGAGTGAATTTTGATGTTATGTTCTACATCTGTAAACATAAGAGTAAAGAATTAAAAACTATGTATTTGAATAACTAAATAAATACACTGCATCCTCTTTATTAAAGTAGGGCTGGTTTGCAAAATGATAGAGCAACCCACAAAATGCTTCAGATCCTGTAGATGTAGGAACTGTGAATTCAAAAGGTCCTACAACAATGTGCTGATGAGACAGATTTCTACATAACACAGTTGTCTGTGTTTTTTTAAATAATGGTTTTAATGGTTAATATGTATTGTGGCTAATACATATTAAGTGAATCTTTTTCCACTGCTCTGACAGCTTGTTTCTAATAATATAGTTTGTACAATTTGGCAAGTATGATATATCAGTCTGGTTTTGGTCATTGACACTGAGATTTTTTTAAACATTTGGAGTTGTCATCCTAAGATTTGTGATAAACATTTATTTGTGCTGTTTGCCAACTTTATTTGAGAACGTTTTCCTAAAATTCTAAAACTGAATTGAATCCTTTTCCTAGTGCAAGTATAACCTTGCTCTGGCTGCCAAAGAAGAAACCAAAGGAATCATAGAGGATCAGGAAAAGAAGATTGAGGAACTGAGGGAGACCTTGGAGAGACGACAAATAGCTGATAGCATTGAGGTAAGAATACTGCTGTTGGGATGTGATGATTATTTGTTCTCCAGACCAATCACATAGGGTTTTGCTTAAAATACTTGTGTAAAACTCATTTTTGTTCAAACTAAAGCTAGTTAAAGGAATGGGATACCTGACAAATTCTGTTAAATTATCCCATTACTTGACATAAATATTTTATAAGCTACTTCATAAAAAAATCCCATGCTAAAAGCTTGGTTTAATCTTGTGAGGGTCACTGAGGAGTCCTCAGGTGAACTTGATGCAACCTTAGGGGATGCAGCTGAGAAATTAAAACAGGTAGAATACATCATGCTTAATATTCTCTTCCCCCACTGCTGATAGATTCAGGAACAGCTTTTCTTGACTCATAATTTTAACTAAAAGCTCCACCTGCTGGAAACGGGTCTAGAATGCATGGTGGGTTCAACTGTGCTTTTAAACTTGTAAATTTTTTTAACTTTGTCTTTCCTGTTACTGCTCTCACCGTTATTTTGGCGAACAGGGTCCATCAGTCAAAGCCACCAGACTCCTCACAAGCAATTTCTACAAGATCATCTGTATCACACATGCTTAGTGCAATCATACAGCACCAATCAAATCTTCCAGAGTAGCTTTTGCTTCTGAAAAACTGTTTTTAAATGCATTTCCCCTACCTTTAAATAAACATTCTATCTTCATTAATAAGCATATCTAAACGTGCCATTCTGGAATCCAAAACTCAGATCCATTTGGATCACTCTGAAGGTTTTGGTTGGTTTTGTTGGTTTGTTTTTGGATCTTTTTTTTTAATGAAGTAAAAATTCTTATTACACTGTTATCCTTGGATGTATCTGGCTCCTGAAACACTATGATTTTATCTCCTTCTTTAACGCTGTGCACCAGTTACTAATTTCCTTCTTAACTGGACAAGCAGAACTAATCCAAAGTGCCAATTAAAATGCTGAGGACTGTTCCTCCTTCTAGGTTAACACACCTTGTGCAGGTCTGATGCCTTATCAAATAAGGTGGGAGTAGAGAGTCTAGAATCAATCCAGAGATATCTCCAGAATAGCAGTGTGCTAAAACTGTCAGCACTGATTCAGCGTGGATTATGGAGGGGGAATGGTTTTAAATTGGAAGAGGGGAGATTTAGATGAGATCTTAGGAAGAAGTTCTTTGCTGTGAGGGTGGTGAAGCACTGGAACAGGTTGCCCAGGGAAGCTGTTGATGCCCCATCCCTGGAAGTGTTCAAGGCCAGGTTGGATGGGGCTTGGAGCAACCTGCTCTAGGGAGAGGTGTCCCTGCCTATGGCAGGGGGGTTGGAACTTGATAATCTCTAAGGTCCCTTCCAACTCCGACCATTCTATGATTAAAATCCATACGTTGTATCTCTTTTTAAGTATACATTATACTTTCAAACAGTGTTTCATTCCAAATATCTCCCACAAGTATCTTAACTGTAACTACACTGTAGGAAAGCTTTTGTTCTGCAACCAAGACAATGGATATGGAAAATAAGAAACTTCCTAGATGAATACTTGCTAGAATTCATGATGAAAAAGTGGAGGGAAAAGGGAGACTTTTTGGTAGCTGTCAGCAATCTTAGCAACAATGACAAAACCTCTTGAAACAGCTGCTTTAGAGTAATGACTTTAACATTTCTTTATTCATCCCATGACTTAAAATAGAGAGAGCTTCTGTGTGAAGACTTGAATCACACCACTGAGCAGCTGATAAGACTGACAGAGGCCTCCAAGAAACACGATTCCTTGCTTCAGTGTGCGCAGGAAGACATAGCAAAAAAAGAAGCTCTAATCCAGGAACTCAGGGAACAGGTAAAGTAAGGAAATTGTTCTTCTTGAAGGGAACTGTGGTTAATTGTAGCTCCTGGAAAAGGTTTTACTTGTAGTTTTAGAGCACCTTGTATGCAGAACTCCTGGTCAAGAGCAGTGCTCCTTGCTGTGAAAGCAAAGTCCTAGTTCAAAAGCTTTTAAACAAGGGTTAGGTAACCCTTAGAAACTTTGGAAATGGTGTCTAGAGATCCCAAAAATATTTACTCTGAAGGCAGAGCAAAATCACACTGCCTATAATAACAGAGCAACCTGAGGTTATATGCAGTGTAACCAAGGGGATTACTTTTTCCTCTGCAGAATAATGGACATAACTGTTGAGGTCCATAAATTATGCAGCCCGAGAGTGATTTGGAGCTTTTACAGACCCAATGTTAAGCCTTTGTCCAAATTTTACCTTCAGTTGTCACAACTGTCACAGTGCTAAGTGATTTATTTCTATTGGCAAAAACTCTACTAAGCATAAGCTATGTTGGAAAGAAGAGCCCTTTTGTTATGTTAGCATGTTCCCATCGAGGAAACTGCTTAAATCTATAGGAGTAAAACCTTCGCTTGTATCAGTTTATGTTTTGATCAGCAAAGTCTGCCAACGAAGTTCATCATAGTTTTCCTGTGCTGGAAAGCCCTTTGAAAGGTAGATTGTTTTAGCAAGGCAAGAAAAATATCAAATGCCAACACCAAGAACAAAATTCAGATGAGCTACACAGTATCCAGTGTGTATGATTTCAAAAAATACTCATTACATACAACGATTGAATGATTAACAGTTATTAGGTAAATACAGCAAACAATGATGAAAGTGAAGTCTAAGGTAGTCTAAAACAACATGGTGTATTTAAGTTTGCTCAAAACAGGTTTCCAGCTGCTGTTCTCTGGAATATTTTGTGTGTATGATGAGCTAATTTAACTCTAATTGGGGTTTCTAATAGTTGGACAAAACGACAGAAGAAATGGAGAAGAGGAAGAATGAATATGAACTAAAACTGAAGCAAATAGATTGCTTTATGGACGCATCCTCAGTAACATTTCCACAGGTATGGCATTTGTGAGAGAAACATTTTCATTCTAATGATTGTTAAAACAATGATTAGAGGGGACTAATGAAAGGGACTAATAAAGTTTCCAGCATGGCTTCAGGCTGGGACCAGAATGACCATGGCAGGGGGTTTGGAACTTGATGATCTTTAAGGTCCCTTCCAACTCTGACCATTCTATGATTCTATGTAATGAGACTGGTCAACTCCCATTCACCTTGTTTGCAACTTAAATGTTTTATTGATGATCTGTCTGCCAGGAGTTTATTAACATATGTCTTCAATTAAGTCTTAAAACATGTAACTAATACACAGGGGAACAGTTCTTTACTAATAGTTTGTGGGTGGTTTTGTTTCTCTCTTTTTTTTCCTCTTCTCAGTGTCCAAAAACACCCCCAAAATTTGATGTGAATTTGGCAAAGCTCTTGGAAACTCACGAGCAAGAAATAGCTGATCGGAGAGCTTCTGCAATAAACCTGGAGCACCTTGTGCATGAACTGAATGAGGAACGCAGAGCTAAAAATGATGAAATTCTGAGGCTGAAGGTATCGTGTATGAGTTCATCTCTCAATTTATACACTTGAAATAAGAAAGAATACAAAGTTCAGGTTTTAACAAGCTCTGCTCAGTAATCTGTCCACTGAAGCAGGAGGCAGTTATTGGTCTTTGCTTAACCCAGACTGGTGACAAATGGTGACAACTTGCTGGAGAGGTCCATGTATCATGTTTCCCCAAGAACTGAGTTGTTCCGTGTTCATGCATATCAAATTGCAACATCATTTTTGCTCATTAAACTTTTCTGACTTACTCTAAAGCAAACTTGTAACGAAACTGGGTTGCATCAAAAGCAGTGTGAGCAGCAGGGCCAGGGAGGNGGAGAGGTGTCCCTGCCCATGGCAGGGGGGTTGGAACTTGATGATCTTTAAGGTCCCTTCCAACTCTGACCATTCTATGATTCTAACTGTGAATACAAGAGTGATGCAGGTCTTTGCCAGAGAACTGTACTTGTTTTCTGGGAAGTAGATTTGTCTTCTGTTTTACTCAAAACCATGTTCAACTGCAAATGAAAACAGGAATTGCAATTTAGTCTTCAGATAAAACATTTCCTGTTTCACTTACTTAGGAACAATTAAACGAGTTGGATAACTTGCGTCTGGAAATGCAGATACTGATGGAGAACAACAGGAATTTGCAGAGCCTTGTAGATGCTCAGAGACTAAGCAAGAACAGGTAAAGTAAAATAAAACAAGAAAAACCTGTCTTCACCTGAAGCAATTATGTAAGATAAAGAAATTTACAGATTTTATTTGAAATACAATCTTCCACATTGATAGTATAATTAGAGATTGACTCAACCATTTCTCTAAAAATCGTTTGCTTGTAAGCTTGTAAATTTTGTCTTTAAACCACAAATTCTTAAATACAACAGTGTTTTATAGAGGAAATGGAAATAGAAAGTAAAATAATGATGTGCACAGCCCTTCTTGAGTGCTGTGTATTGCCATATCACCTGTACAGCTGGGGATTCTGTAGACAGAAAATGTCCCAGTGTAGTCAACACAAGTTTTAACATAGGAATAAGTGGAAGCAGTTCTCCATTCCGTGATTTTTAAGGGTAAGAAATGAACTTCCTCAAAAAAGCCCTATACTTCATATTGGAGATACTTTACAGTTTAATAAATCAAACCTCAATCTGTACAGTTTAGTTTTGGACAGAAAATACTTTGGTTTGTGGCTTACCTTTCTTGTCTTCAATTTTATAAAGAGTTAAACCTGCTGCTTTACATCTTGTGAAAAGAAATCTTCCCTGGCAGCACCAAATGTTGTTGATATTTAATGACAGTTCATTTTTAAGGGGCAATTTAGTAAACAGTAACTTCATGCTAAGTAGGAGTTTAATTGTTTTTTGCCTATTAAATGTATCCAAAAAAAAAAATTTTTCGTAACTTTTACTCTATTCAATGAAGTATCAGTCTTGTCAGTTTTAGAACTGGATTTTCAGCAAGTATTTAATGAAAATAGAAGGTTAATAGAAGTGATGTTCTTGCAATGTAAGGTTTAAACTTTTCCAAGGGTTTTTAGTAATTTGAGTACAACCCTGTGTCAAGACAACTACACACACTTACTGGCTTAATCTGGAGAAGATGTTGTTTTGACAACTGGTTTCCTCTGTTTGTAAGACACTTTCTCCCTTCTTGGATTTCCTAGTGACCAGAAACAACCTGATGTTCAGTATCTCAAAGAGAAAGAGGAGGAAGTTGCTGAAGAACGACTCGCCAAGGTATGTTCCCCTTCCAGTGACAGTTGTGATTTCCCTGCTGTGAAGCATTAACATGTTTTCAATTTCATGGCAGTGAAACAAACGTTGATTTCTTGTGAATTCCACCAGATGCAGAGCCTGATACTTCTCTCTTCAGGCGTGTGTCTTGGTCCAACACTGATGGACTGGGTGGCACGTTGCACAATAAGCAAAACCAGACTGAGATCAGTAAATCTGACTCATCTCCACAGAGCTGGAAAGTGAAGACTGTGTCACTTGTTCATGTCAGGGCTCTGCCAAAGGGAAGTTAATGTGGCCGTGGATCTCCTGGACAGGAGAACACCCTCTGAGAGCTCTGTTGTGTATGAGTGGGCAGAGATACTGCTGTGGGTCCCTTGTGCTGGTAGGAAACTGGAGTAGAGCAAAGAGATTCATTTACTGAGTAGTAGGATGATTTTGGTAGGATCTGGAGTGAGGTATGTAGCATCAGTTTGGACAAATAAATGTATGCCTATTAAACATAAAGAATATAGCTCATATTTTTGAACTTTTACAGAATAAAGCAATGGAGGAGATGCTGAAGATCAAAGCAGAGTAAGTTGAAATGTTGTTCATTCGACTGGAGACTTGTATTAAACTCATTCATACCAAAAAGCAACAGAAGGCCAAGATCTGGAATTGTGAAAGATGTGGTTTAGAAAGGTTGTTTACACTTCCCCAAGACACATCGAGGTCTTACTCTTTCTCATCAGTAGGTGGTAGCAGCACCTATTACTGCATTTTCTAAAAGGGCAGCATTATATTGGGAAAATACTCTGAAAAAGGAGGAACCACAGAAAAACTTAAATTGGAAAGATATTTTTTATTGTTTAAAACTATTTATGGCATAGCATTTTGAACTCTTGCATATGCAGTGAATTCTAAGCACATTCCTCTTCAAATTAAAATGAAATACCGTTTATTTCTTTATGGATACTGGAAATATTTTAAACTTAATCTCATTCTTTGCTTTTTTAATGTTTGGGTTTTTGTTCTCTTCAGCTTGAATAATTAAAATTGTTTCTTCTTAGATGATTCCCAGATTGTGTTTGCACTATTTTACAACTAGTTCTAGAGATTCAGGTGTTTCACACCTTGGACCAGGTCAAGAAATAAAATATTGAATTAGTAGATAACAATTAGTTTGAAAATGTTGCCCCTGTTATTCTTTTCCTAATCTTTATTGCTTCAAGATTTGTAGTGGCCAAATATCCAGATACCTGACTTATTTACGTTTAATGGAATGCTTTCTATGTAAATAACTTGTAAGGATGAAGGTAAGTTTTATGAACGTGGTCATTTCAGAAGTAATTAACACCAAATTTTCCAGAAGCCCTAGCCTTGATTAGAGGTTCTTTTGCATTGAGTTTTCATACCTGTCTGGTCACTGAAATGCACGTATAGAAATAATTACAGTTAGTGTTAGTCTTGTACAAATAAATAATGCCCAAAGAGGAAAAGGATTCTTCTGCCATCAAGAAAACACCTTGAGAAATGCAGCAAGTGAATGGTGGTGTCATACAGCCAGTCTGAAACACCAGGCTTCAGTGAAACAAAACTGATGGCAAAAACATCTTCACTTGTGCAATATTTAAATAAACATGCAAAATCACTAATATTACTCCATATAATCAGCAGACAGGCTGCCAAGTTTGATGGCAGGGCTTAATATTCTGATAGTTTTAAAACATTGTCAGCAGAGGAGACATCTGTCCAAAGTGGTGGTCCATCTGTCACCAGGTCATTGAAGCTCAGACCGTCTCTGGGCTGTTTCTGAGCAACAAGGCAGTTGTGGAAAAGCCACACACAAACAAGCAATTTAGGGGAAACTTAAATAGCAGTGAAGTTCATCTGGCAAATTTACACAATTTAGATGAAGTCTTAGCATTCTTGCAGGTGGAGCTTCTGTTTTCTTTCACGAGCAGACTTGTGTGGAAACAGCAAACTTCCCAAAAAGGAGAGCCAACACCAAAACACAGGCTAGTTAAGACATTACATCAAACTCAAAAGCTGTGAAGCAGAATGCAATTTTTCCTCGTTAGCACTGAGTTCAAGTGAAAATAGATTGTCTTTAAAGGGTGTTTTTAGAAGAGGCTTCCTACGTGTCCAGGGTTGACTCACTAATTTGGTCGTATGCTGTTTAGTTGGTTTTTAATGTTATATGATGCTTTTATATTGGCAGATTAGAAGAGACCAAAAACATCCTCAAAATCAAGGAGGATACTTGTCTTGAAATGGCTCAGGAGATGGAACGAACAAGAGCTTTGGAGCAGAAAGCATTTAATGAAAAAGAAGAAATTAGATCAAAACTGGAGGAAACGTATGAAGAGAGAGACAGAATTGGCAAGGTTCGATATGTGTCATTGGGTTTGTCTTTGCAGCAGAGGTAGAGCTGGTGCTAATTGGACAATATTCTGAATTAATTAGCAATCAAAGCCTGCCTCTGACAATGTTTTATCTCGCGGTTCAATTGTATTTGTAGTGCTGCTGTCTGCCCTAGTGGAAATCCATGAAGGGAAATGAGTGCTGCAATTCCTTAGACAAATCCCATGGTGCTTTTGCCCTTTAGAGGGATCTAACGTAGCACCTAAGGAGAGACATAAGACAAATATGTATTTCCTGAATGAACCAACTCTTGCATCATGTGTTACAATGAACGTAAATGTTAATATCTTAATGGTTTTAAAGAAGCAATTTTTTCTGAAAAGGGAAGGAGGGGCTAGGGTTAAGAGGTATGCAATGTATTCCCTAATTACAGGAAATGGAATTGCTGAGGAAGCAAGTTGACATTCTCGCTGAGGAGAACGGGAAATTACTTGGTCATCAAAACCTCAACCAGAAGATTCAGTATCTTGTGAAACTGAAGAAAGATTATGCTAAACTTGCCGAGGTAAGTGGCAGGGTAGAAAACAGGTGCAGTAAGAGGAGAAAAGCTTTGAGAATAAAACCTAAAATTCTTGCTTTTCTGTTGGAAAGTAACAATACCTCTGGTTTCATGCAGTCGTGCAGGTCATGCCTGGTCTGTCTCTTCACAGGCCCCAGACAAGAACCACCCCATTTTATAATGTATAGAACACTTTTCTTTGAAAATTTTGTTCCTTGCCAAAGAAAAGCTTTCTCACTAGCTTAACACCTGGATTTTTGCTCCTTTTTGTGCTTCCATTCAGGTTCTTGCCTCTTCTGAAATGCTACGTTTTCCAACAAAGCCAAATTTTAAGAAGTACAGTTTCTTAATGTGTTTATCTCTTTTTAACTAAACACGGGGAGGGTTTACTGGGTGAAAATCAACTTGGAAATATGGAAGAAGTGAGTATAATTTCCTTGATACCCCTGTGTTTTCTCTGTTTTACAGGAGACTGAAAAACTGCGAGTTGAAAATGCTTTTTTGAAAGACTCCAAGAGATGTGACATATGTAGATTATAATCTTGCAACGACACAAAACTGCAAAGCCATGTTTTTAAAGTTACAGAATAAGCAAAAGCCAGTTGTTAAACTTGAGTTTTACTGTGATCCTTAAATAATTGAGTATTTTTGTTCCTGGATTTTCTGCTGGTGATAACTTTTAGTGAACAATTTTATGCCAGCCAAGAGGGCAGCTTTCAATAACACATTAACACCTTCATATAATTTTCCCCAAACTGATTTTCTGTAGGTGCTGGAAGATACTTCCTTGAAACTTTTGTCCTTTGTCAAGGAAAAGTTTTCTCACTGGAAATACATCTGGATTTTTGGTTCCTTTTGTGCTTTCATTCAGTTTCCTACCTCTTCTGAAATGGTACATTTTCTACCAGAGCCAAATTTTAAAAAGCATAATTTTTTTATGATTTTTTTTTTTAGTTAAACATGGAATGAGCGTCAAATTTATTAACTATTAATCCTTACAGGTTTCTTAATTAATTTTCATACTGAAGCTTGTTCAATAAGGCATGAATGTGAATTTAGTAACAGACTTGTAAATACTACTATAAATATTTTTTTGCCTTTGTGTTCCCTTCTTTCTCTATTTGCAATTAAATTGCTTTTTAAATGTTTTTTCCTCCGCTTAAACTTAAAGCAGACTTCTCTATTATCTTTGTGGGAAATTCTTTTGAAGTATTTTACAACCATTTTCTTATCAAACAAAAGCTAGGGATGTTAAGAAACAAGATGTGAAAATATGCAGAATGTTTTAGGGAGTATTAGCTAAGTTCATTTAATCGCACTTAAGATTTATTGCAAATAACTGAAGCTTTTTTAGTGGAAGGCAAAACATTAATTTCTATGCCCGTATCAAAAGCTTGTGTATCTAACTTTTGGGGTTTTTTTTACAGTCATTCTAATTTTGGCTACTCTGTACCATGCCACTTTGGCCCAGGAGTGATGGGGCAGAAGGGAATGAGGAGAAAGGTGCGTGTCAGGTAAAGGTCTGGATGCTGAGCGTTTGTCTCCAGGGAGTGTCTGACAGGAAAGAATTTCCCCCCAGCTTATCTATGAATTTTAAAGTTGCTTATTCCTCCACGTTTGTTCCCATTTGAACTCCTTAGCCTGGGAAGGCTTCTTTTTTTTTCTATAGACATGTAATAGCTTAGCTCAGAAGTACCTAATGATCATTACTAATGGCCTCGAGGGCTTGTTTTGGACTGTAAAGTTGGTGTCTCCTCTGCCCTCTTATTTTTTTGTTGTTGTTACTTTAAGTTTACAAATGTTCCTGGGAGTAGCTCTGTGTCCTGTGTGACTGTTCCCCTGTGCACAGGGGTTTCTAACCCTGCTTACACCTCCGCTTTTCCGTGTTGTGTCTACAGTCAGAATTACAGTGCTCTTGTAGTCTAGACTTTTCTAAGAAAAACAAAATAAATAAATAAAGTCTTTGTATATAAATGTGCACTGCTGGCGGGCGTTTTTCTTTCCCCTTCAGCAACATTTCAGTAACGGTTTTAAATCGAAAGAGGGGAGATTTAGAGGAGATATCAGGAAGAAATTTCTTCCCTGTGAGGGGAGAAGAAGGGGGTGTGGATGTGGGGCCATCCCACACCTCCTCCTCTGGGCAAGCTGGGCCAGAGCTGTGGCTGTCCCATCCCTNGCATGGAAAGTGGGAGGGCCGGGCCCTGAGCTGGGGCTGGGAAGGAGGAGGAGTTGCCAGGCGATGCCCTGAAACTAAATCCGACCCTGAAAGCACCTTTACAGCGCCTTTACGTGGGTTTTATATGAAAAGCAGGGTGTTGGAACGCTGGGTCTCAGCCTGCTGACATCCACCGTTTTCCCAGAGGAGCTGTGGCTGCCCCATCCCTGAAGGTGTTCAAGGCCAGAGAGTTGGGGAGTTCAGCCTGGAGAAGAGGAGGGTCCAGGGAGACCTTAGAGCCCCTTCCAGTCCTGAAAAGCCCCNTGTGGACGTGGGGCCATCCCACCCCTCCTCCTCTGGGCAAGCTGGGCCAGAGCTGTGGCTGTCCCATCCCTGGAGGTGCCCCAGGACGGGCTGGATGGGGCTTGGAGCAACTCTGGACTAGAGGAAGATGGTTTTTTAGGGTCATTTACAACCAAAAGCACCCTCAAAGGGGCGGTTCGGCGCTGGGCCGCGCCCCGGAAGGCGGCTGCGGCCTGTGCGGCCTGTGGGCCCGGCCTGTGTGGGGCGGCGGGCCCGGGGTGAGGGGATGGGGGTGGCGGCAGNGAAGAACGAAAATTGACTTGTGGTGTTATCAGAGATGGTTGAAAAAGCAAAAATTGAGTACTTACTAGTCCGCTTGAGCCTTTCTGATAAAGCAGAAAGGAGAATCAAACGTTTAAATCCATGGTACTCTTCCCAATCCTCTCCAAAAAAGTTGGGTTCTCCACTGACAGAGAAGCAGAGCATGCAGTTACTGAAAATATTGACAGCATCTTTTCTGAATATTTTTTGTCCTTTATAGAAATACTGCCCATTTGTTTGGTGTTTGAGTTTTGGTGTTTTGTCGAAGGTGCTGTGAGAAGGGGGAGCATCCTTGACGTAGAGTCTTGCCAGCAGGTCAAGGGAGGGGATTCTTTCCCTCTTCTCAGCACCAGTGGGGCTACACCTGGAGTCCTGGGTCCAGTTCTGGACTCCTCAGGGAGATAGAGTGCAGCAAAGGGCCACGAAGGTGATGAAGGGACCAGGGCACCTCTCCCATGAGGGTAAGACTGAGAGATCTGGGATGGTTCAGCCTGGAGAAGGCTCAGGGTAATCTCATCAATGTGTATAAATACCTGAAAGGAGGGCCCACAGGTGATGGAGCCAGGCTCTTCCCAGTGNGCCCTCCCCACCTTACCCTGACAGGCCTTAGGGCCTGGCTTCTGGTCTCGGCATCCGTGATGGGGGAAACTGGGGGTGCCTTCGGAGGGTNTGATGTTTCAATTCCAAAACTGAAACACAGGAGGTTCCCCCGAAACAGTTTTTCACTGTGAGGGTGACTGGCACAGGTTGCCCGGAGAGGTTGTGGAGTCTCTGTCCTTGGAAATAGTCCTTGGAATAGGTCCTGGGCAACCTGCTCTAGGAGCTGAGGGATTGGACCAGATGTTGTCCAGAGGTCCTTCCAACTTCAACCATGCTGTGATTCTGTGATTGTGTTTCTTTTTTTCTGAACAAGTTTGTTCTTCCAGTTACACTTTCCAGGTGATAATTGTGAATGGAATTAATCAGTTTAGCTGTCAAACTAACATTTTTAAGTAAATGCTAGCTTAAATGACACAGGTAGAGGTTTAAACGTTTCGGAGGGCTTGGTGGTTGGATCCTGCACACTCACTACAGAGGCATTTCTACCGAGCAGCCACGAGGTGACAGGGATTTAGGGAGGTTTGTGTCTGAGGAAGAACTACAGAAACCGGAAAATAAGTCTTAGGAGGGCGGCCATCACTTGTGCAGTGTGAAAGTGGCAGCAAATGTTTGAAGTGTATTGACACTTCTAAGAGGTCATGACACAGGGTAACAGGAAACTCCACAGCAGCACAAAGATGGATTTCCCGGCCAGAAGGATGTGTTGTAACGGCTCAGCCTGAGAGAGGCTTGACCAGGAGGGGTCACTTCACTTGAACAAAAGTTCTCCTTTACTTTCCCCTCCCCTGCCAGACTTTGTCTGAATTGCTTCTGCCACTTCAGGAGTGATTCTGGATTATCTGAAGTGTACACTGAAATTAATCTCCTGTTAGAAAAGCAATCAGAACAGTAATCCTTGACTCACTGGGCTGGCATGGCTGAGTCTTTGGTAGGAGAAGAATTTATAGCTCCCTCCTTCCTTGTGGGGAACACCTGGGGATGTTCCTATCTCTCAGCCTGCATGCCATTGCCATGACCACTCCTCTGCCCAGGATGCTGAGGGACTCGACCTCTCTCTAGAAACCCTTCTGTCAGGGCACATGCCACCTGCAGAGCACAGTGCAGGTGATTTCCCTGGCCCTGCCATAGAAGATCCTATGGGTTTAGGGTCACTTTTAAAGACAGCATCGTTGCTGGAATGGTGGGAACCAGCTTTTCTCCAGCACTGATAGACTTGCAGACCAGTTCAGATCTGTGAGGACCTTTGGATGTCTAGTCTCTTCTGCAGTGGGTTGCTCATTTCTCTGGTCAAGCTTTGTGTATCTCCAAGGCTGGAGAGCCCATGACTTCTCTTCCACCGTTTGATCACCTTTTTTTTTCCCTTGTATCAGATCAAAACTTCACTTGATCCAACATTTATTTGCTGCCTCTTGTCGTATCCCAACACACCTTGGAGAAGAGCCTGGGCTCCATCCTCTCTACACCTTCTGGTGGATGGTTGAAGACCATCACAAGTTCTTTTATGGCTTTTTATCCTCGGTAGGCTCTTTCTGATCCAGAATATACTGAATTTAGGTGAAACATGGAGAATTGTTTTTCCACTCTCATCACTTTTCACCTGAGTCTGCCTACCCAGCAGAGGCTTACGTGGACATACACAACAGCCCTGAGCAAGGTAAAACTGTCTGCCCCCACAAGCTAAGGGTGAAGCCAGAAGGCAAACCCCACCACCACAGTGAGCCATAGCAGAGCAGCAGGTTTCTTTCTCAGAAGGGCAGTAACAGCTGGGCATGGTTATCCCTCCCCACGGAATTGGCCACTGCAGTGGTGGGAAAGCAAAGTGCTTCACAGGTGGGAATCATTTGGGATCATTTACCATTGCCTTGTTAAGGTGGAGACCCTTGCCACGAGGAGGGAAAATTGAGGCTGAACACCTCAACCATTCCTCTCTGGGATGGGGTTAGCCTCAGAGAGGCTGCCCCAGCCATTGAGCAGGGATTTGCTTCACAACTTTTGCCTTTTAGCCTTGTACTTGCTGCATCACTTAATTCAGAAATCCCTGTGGGCTCCTGTAGCTTGTGGTTAATAGTTTCTTCTTCTGTGGAGTGGGAGCAGGACACAGTTGGTGGCACCTGTTGATTTGGGCAACAGGCAGGGGACCACCTCTCAGCTGTGTTTGTTGGTGACTTCATACCTACGTCTCTGCTTCAAGGTGGGCCCCACCACGGACTGAGAGAAGTGGTGGGATGTGAAGGCATGATTCCTGTGGGCTTAGACAAAACCTTGCTGTTCCTTGCCCTCATGTGCTCCCTGAGTGTTTGAAAGAGTCAGTGAGCTGCCTGTGATTTACTCCCTTGGTATCTTCATGTCAAGTGTGTGACACTTAGCTGGGGAGATGGCCAAGGCAGCTGAAACTATGGGTGTGGGAGGAGACTGTGAATGGTGAAGGTTTTTTAGGGAGAACTGCCCTTTTTCTAGGCTGAGACTGTTAAATGTCTTGTCGGGTTATCTAGGGACAGAGATCCTTCTTGAGAACCTAGTTGGCCGTGAAGGGCCTTGAATGCAGGAGTGATTTTGTTGCTGCTAAACACTGGAGGAGAGAGCTCTTAGAAAATCTGCTCTCCAAGCAAGCCTGCAAAGTAAGACATGAAGCCTCACAGCTCTGACTTTCCTCCCAGAGGACCCTGTTCTGCCCTCACTGCAGCAGTAAGGTAGGCCAGGTCACGGGAGGTGGTGAGGACCAGTGCTTTGGGACCACATTTATCTCAGCCTCAATTCCCAGATGATGGGTCCTGGACCATGTGCGGTGCTAGTACGTGCATCTTTGATATTCCTTTCTGACAGGGCTGAATTCCACCCCTTTCCATACATCTGGTGAGGAGTAGAGGGTGTTTCACTAGGTACTGTGTGCCCCGTGCCAAGAGCTTGAGTTTTCTGGAGTTTGGCTTCTGGAATGGCAACTGTTGTGTGCTGTCCCAGCGCTTCCCAGCTTGTCACCTGAACCTGGATTCACAGCAGGACGTGCCAGGGTCATACTCCATCCAAGGCTGTTTTGTCACTTCTGTTTCTTTCTGCAGTTTAGTGTATTTCTCCTCGTGTGATACCAGCCCACGCTATGAAGTTTTGCTCCAAAGTGCTCCTGAAATAGTGAGGGTGGGTGAGGGAGACCCCACCTGGAGTCCTGTGTCCAGCTCTGGAGTCCTCAACATAGAAAGGACATGGAACTGTTGGAACAGGTCCAGCGCAGGGCCACCAAGATGCTCAGAGGGCTGGAGCAGCTCTGCTGTGAGGACAGGNATACACGAGTTTATCCCTTTTACCCTACAGCTGCCCGTGCTGCTCCGTGTCGGCTGTGTTGGTTTGGTGTTTGTGTGCAACACGGTGATGTGGACGGTCTTTGCAAAAGCCCTGAGACACTCCTCCTCCTCCGCTGCTGCCTCTGTGACAACAACAGCCTCCAACTTCATCTCTTCGGTGAGTAGATCCCTTCCCCAGGCTCCAAGGCCTGGAGGAGCACGGTGATGTGGGAGTGGTCACGCTGGGCACTCATCTCCCAGTGGGAACATCATCTCTGGCTGCAAAGGGAGACTTAGAAGCAGTCATGAAATGATTTTATCAGGCCTCAGCTGCTCTGATATTTGTCCACAGCAGAGACTGTAGGACTTTTCTGGGTGGTTGAGGAGGAAGGGTGCTGACATTGCAGAAGTTGTAACATTTACTGAACTTTTCCAGTTGCCAGTGAGAGTAGGAGCTGAGAGTGTTGCTTTATTCCGCTATTCCTTTGCAACACCTCACTTGTGACAAGCCACCCTGGCTGGCTGTGAGGATGCACTGCCTCTAGTGACAGCGAGACCTACATGTTTTTTCTGCTCTCTCCTGGCTCTCAGCAGCTGTCCCTCTTTGTTTCTGGGCTCTGACCGCTCACAACCAGTGCATGGTGGTGTCCAAAACTCAAGTCAGCCATGCCTTTTTCTTTTACTGAACAGAGTCACCCAGTCAACTGAACATTTGGCTCCTGAGAGGTGTTGGGAAGGCAGCAAAGCACGTGTGCATCAGCCAAAATCCTCTTTTGCCTGGATTGTAGAGCAGGTCATCTCCAAGATCACCTATAGCAACCCTTTCTCTTGGTGGCCCCAGCAGGACTTTCCTCAAGCAGGTTTTTTCCTGGGCCAGCTCTGGCAGCAGGGGAGGCTTTGAGGACAGCTCAGCCAAGCAAAGCTTTGTGTCTGTCTTTTCCTTCAGGCCATCCTGGGGAGACTTCTCTTCGGGGAGACGTGGACACCTCTGTGGTGGGTCGGCCTCACCGTGATGCTCTGTGGCCTCGTGCTGCTGCACACAGCTGCACCCAGGATGGTGTGGCTTCCAGAGGAGAAGAAGGAGGCTTGATGGCTGCTGGAGGGGCCATGGTGCCACGCCACCCCTCCCCAGCCACCGACTTGGTGACCCTGCTCACCTGCTGATCTGCCAACTTGCAAAGTCATTCCTGGCTGCATCTTTCCCAGCAGTGGCGTGGTGGCAGTGACACCCTCGAAGGGAGCTGGTCTGCTCTGAGTCAGTATGGTGGAAATCAGGGCCAGAGGCTTATCAGCCACTCCTCCTCTTCACACTCTGCGCCTGCACAGCTTTCCCAATTCAGGGAAGGCTGAAAGTAAACATGGTGGCTGTGGAAGGTGCCTGAGCATCAGTATTTTTCCATAAGAGGACTCTTCCTGGAGCAGAAGAGCAATCAGAAGGAGATACTGAAGGCAGATGGTATTTCTTCTCTGCTGTTCATGCCTCTAGAAATAACCCTGGACCTACCCTAAGCTCCTGTTGCCTGTCAGGCTGTGGAGCCTTTCAGGAATTCCTTTGGCTTCCTTTATCAGTCCCATACACCTTTTAATTTGCCATTTGTGTCCGAGGCCTGTAGTTGCCACTTACCCATTCCTGACACGTTACTCACTGTAAAGTTCCTGCTCTTTCCTTTAAACTTCACTGGCTTGGGATCTTGATCACCCTTCTTGATTTGTGTGGATCAGACCGTATTTTTGGGAGAACACAACAGGCTGCATGTGAATAGGTGGCTGCTTTCACTGAGGTTGTCTGTGTTCAGCACATTTTTCCCCACGCACACACACTTGTTTGAAAGTTTTATCAACTTTTGGTAAAATGGGGCTTCTCAAGCAACATTTTTTTACAGCTCTGGATGATGCTGGTTCCTCTTTGTGCAACATGATCAACCAGATCCCTGATAACCACACACATGCTGCCTTTAGGGTCAGTGATGACTCTGTGGTCAGGATGAGATGCCTGTTACCGCACTCCATGTGTCAGGAATCATCATTCCTAAGGTACTGACTTCTTTCCCATGCCCACACATGTTATACTTGGGAATTTTTTGTAGTTGCAGTCCTAATGGAGAAATATAATGATGCCTAAAAATGTATGCATCATGCTGGTGATATCACTCGTTTGCTCTGGGCTTGCCAGGTTGTCTCTGTCTTCTTGTAACCACAGAAAGTGAATCAGGGTTGTGGCATGTGCAGGAAAACCTAAGGACACATTTCTGGAAGCCTCTGTATCAGAACCTGTTGGGTTTGTCATAACTGGCAGATCTGTGCTGTGTCCAACAGAGTGTAAAAATAGACCCGTGGATAGAAATGCTGCTAGAGCTGAGTTCATGCTTTTTCCTTCTTTGTACCAGGAAGGTGAGAAGTCAGTGTCTCCAGAAGAAGGTGAGAGCTGTTTGCTTGAAGTCCTCTGCTTCAGGAGAGCATCCTAGCTCATCACATCTGGCAGCCACATCCCTCCCTTTGTCTCTCCCCACAGTGTACTCGTAAGTTTTCCCCTCCAAAAAGAGGAGCTTCATACATGATGGAGAAATGATGGAAGCTGCAAACGGGATCTGTTTGTCCATGTTATTATCTCCCAGCCAGCTGGAAGCTGTTGGCCACCAAACAAACAGCAGGAGAAGAACCACGCTCTCTCCTCCAGTTAATTTGGCTGTTACCAAAACTCTTTGTGAAGGTTTTTTCATAGAATCATAGAATGGTCAGAGTTGGAAGGGACCTTCAAGACCATCCAGTTCCAACCCCCCTGCCATGGGCAGGGAC
>VXBW01003040.1:605794-636381 GCA_013400375.1 Thinocorus orbignyianus
TGGACTATCTCAAAACTGACATTTCTTCATTACAGTTGTAGTTGGAGGTCAAGGTCTAGGAGATGTTGGCACACACTGAAAACACAGGCAGCTTTTTACTTGGAAGTGCTGGCTTTTAGGTGGAAGTACGTTAATGAGGGCTGTAAGTTTGCTGTCGTAAATACATGAAGGTGGGAATGCAAATGAGTTTTCCTCTAATTCCTGTGGGAGGAAAAGATAGCTGAGCAGGGGGTGTTTTGTGGCAGAATCCCTCTCCTCTGTGGACACAAGGTTTAGCCCACATCTGCCACCATTGCTGGTGCCAGGGCTGCAAGGATGACTGCAGTCACCCTGCAGCAAAGTGGTAAAGGCTTCATGGGTGGGCATCCAAAATGTGGCTGGAGATGATCTCAGAAAGAGATTCTCAATTAAAACACTGTCTAATTTCCCAATTAAAACACTGTCCAAAGCTCAGTGGCTGAAATGTGATGTTTACAGATATTTTAAAGACACAACAGAGTGATGTGAGACAAGTGAGCGAGCTGTGTTTGAGGAATGAAGGGTTCAGACGTGGTGGACCTTGTAAGGTGGCTGAAGATTGCAGCTAACCATGAGGCCTTAGTTTGCCAGGCCAGAAGGTTGGATTATCCTTACCCAGGAACTTCCATAGTGTGCTTTCATGGTGTTTTTGCACACATGAACTGAGGTATTTCTAGAGAAAATTCTCAGGCACCTGTTTCTGCTCAAACTCCAGCAAAATACACTTTATTTGCATGTCATAGAATCATAAAATGGTTAGAGCTGGAAGGTCTCCCAGGTGCAGGCTGTCATGAGTCTTTCCTTCCCCTCATTCTCAGACACAGCCCTAATTTTTCAGCGTGTTGGTCATCAGGTTTTCCTCAGGCAGGGCTGTACGGTGTCACGCTTTAACCAGGAGAAGAGGCAGATGCATGTTTAACAGCAAGGCTCCCAGCATCCCCCGTGAAGATTGAAGTAAGTTTTGTTGAGTTAATGCTGAGAAGTGTTTTGAAAAATCTGTTGTATAAACAAGGTCCAGGAGTATTGTGTTGGAAGGTAAATAACACCCGTGTATACCTTGACAAGGAACAAGGCCAGGTGAAATTATAGCTGCAGCTGAACCTTAAAGCATAGTTGGACTGATTAGATAAAGAACTATACATAAAACCTGAGAAATGTCCCTGTTGTCGTTGACAAGGAGCCACTGAAACTGAGGAGGTTTGTACAGCAGCTCAGTCACAGCAGCTCAGAGGAGGGTTGTGTTTACCAGGATGATAAGTGGTAGAAGTGGATGTGATAAATAGGATGGGGAGATTGTTCTGCTGAGTTTGGTGTATTTGTGATTTTCAAGCCCTGAGTTGATTCAGTGCCCTGAGTTGATCCTTCAGAGACCTTAAGATATTGATCACGTTACAAGGATGTCACCAAAGCTTCATTCCACTGAAATACCACAGGCCGTGGGGATGTTTCTGAAGAAGGAAGTTGTGGTGACTCAACGCACCAGAAGGATGGTGTCGTGGCTCTGACTTTGGCTTTTTTCTATGACTTTGGTCACAGAAAAAAACCTGTGAAGTGATAAATAAACGAGTACTGACCTGATGTGTTCTGGGTGCTGGCAGCAGGCCCTGGTTTTGGGGGTTTGAGGGGGATTGCACAGGGTGAGTGCTTGTCCACAGCAAACTGTGCGCTGCTTGCAGCTGGCTTGGTCTCAGGAAGGTGGGATGAGCTCCAGTCGGTGCTGAAAGCTTTCCCAGGAGAGCCAGAAGTTTGCCTCTAAACAGTCAAGAGTGCAGGGTGTCACACCACGTCACTTATTAAGGGAAAGGGTTGCAAGAAAGCAACGTTTTCTGACAGAATGGTCATGAGGAAGAGTATTTTAGGGTGTAAAAGGACACCTGGCTTCATGTGGAAGGTGGTTGTTGGGCTAGGTGTTTCCATGCCATGTCTAAGGCAAGACTGTTCCCAGATACTTTAACACCCAAAAAAAAGGTCAGTGGCTTGTACAATAACTCTGAAAAGGGGTCCTGGGCCGTGGGGGTTGGGCAGGGTCAGTCAATCCTGGTGGTGCCCTTTGGGGCCCTGAGGTAGTCAGGGTGTTGTTTCCAGTGCTGGACCCTCCCCAGTTCAAGAGGAGTGTCGGGGAACTGGTCTGGCAGAAGGATACCAAGATGGCAAAGGTCTCTGAGGAGAGGCTGAGGCATGTGGGCTTGTTGGGAGAGGGGCTCAGGATGACCTGGCAGCCAGCGGGTGCTTGGAGAGGAGTTAGAGCCACAACGGAGCCAAGCTCCACTTCATGGAAATGGCCCAGAACAAGAGGAGGTGACAGGCACAGGTTCTGTCTGGGGAGTTTAAGGTCAACCATCAGGGAAGAAAAATGTCACTAGAGACAGCAGAGTCTCCACCCTTGGAGGTTTTTGAGGCTGAGCTATAAACAACCTCAACTGACCCAATCTGGTGTTGGTAGTGATGACGTCTGGGCAGGGAGTTGGACTTCCTGTGAGCTGGGGATGGATTTCACGGGAAAGACCATCTGTTACTGAAGCTGGCTTGCCCTTTTTACTTCCAAGTTTGGCAGTTCCTGTTCCGTGCTGCTGTGCTGTTCCTCCTTGAGGAACCATACAGACCTAGGCCACCAGAGCTTTGTTGGCTAACCACAGAAACCATAGCAGACCCTTGCGTGGGCATTCATCACCTGAAAACTAACACAGTGTGACCAGATAAACCTTTACGTGCTGCTGGGTGCCACCAGGCTCACCTGCTGATGATGAAGCATTTGAACCTTTGCTGGTGGAGGAGACAGAGCTGGTGGTGGCCACCAGGGTAGGGTAGCTACCCTTGGGCCCAGCATGGGGTGGCCCAAGCGGTGGGAAACCTGGACCTTGTCGTTCTCCATCCCGTAGCTACATGGAGCACCACAGCAACCCGTGTCCAGCAGCAGGACTTGACATGCACAAAGACCTCTTTGCCCTGCTGAGCAACCAACCAGCTACTCCATTCCTGCTCCAAGGAAGCTTCATGGTTTCTGAGTGGTTAATAACCCTCTTGGCCTTGATTTTTTTCCTCAGGGTTTAAGGAAAAGTGGCCATGAATGGCTCTGCTAATTGCCCAGGCTTCCTAAGCAGCCCCAGGGGGTTCTGCATGCCCTTGAAGTCCCTGAGGGATTCAAAACCCACCTGGACAGGTTCCTGTACAACCTACTCTAGGTGGAGCTGCTTTGGCCAGAGGGGTTGGACTAGATGACCTCCAGAGGTCCATTCCAACCCCGTGTGATTCTGTGTGGTGCTGCATTCGTGCCTGGGGAGCTCCTGGGTTGGGCTTCCCGCTCCCTTCTCCTGTTTTCCTGGAGGGAGATGATGTGTACAGCCTGCTCATCCCTGCACGGGTCTGGCATGGATGGATGGGAGGGGAGGACAGGGAAGAGGTGTGGCAGATGGTACCACCACTTTTTGGAGGCACATCCAACTTGAACTCATGGCCCCATCTCGCTGGGCTCAGAGGTCTGCCCCTGGCAAGGAGTTTTTCCCAGCTGTGGGAGCCGGAGCTGGGGCTTGGCCACCTGAGGAGCTCAGCTCCTCCCCTGAGACAAAGCTCCTCATTTTCACAACAAGGGATGAGTCCAACAACTCCACTTGTCACCATGACCTGCTCTTGGATAGCGTGCGTGGTCTGAACATCAGCCAGGGCTTTGAAGCAAGTTGCTTTCAGTAAGTTGGGGCAACGCAAGGAGAAATGAGTGGTGCCCCAGGGAAGGATGAGGCATTACAAACGCCACATTTCCTGCTGCCAACCAACTGTTTCTTCATCCAGACAGGAGGTATTTCAGATGACTCCTTCACTTCAGGACACTCCTGGGTTAGGCAACTCACAGGCATGGCTCTGCCAAGAACCAACGCTGCACGAAAACGCTTCCTAAGGATCCCTGGTGGGCGTGGAGCTCCTCCAGCTGCCTACCAAGGTGAGAGCATCTCGTGGTGGTGTGAAGGCCAACAGCTTGGAGGCTGTGGAGCCAGTACAGAGGCTTGGGTACTTTTCAGGACGAATAACCACAGCTCCCTGCCCTCAGTCAATCCCACCATACCAAAAATCCTGGGTATCCTGGGCTGCATCAAAAGAAGTGTGAGCAGCACGGCCAGGGAGGTGATTCTCCCCCTCTACTCTGCGCTTGTGAGACCCCACCTGGAGTCCTGTGTCCAGCTCTGGAGTCCTCAACAGAGAAAGGACATGGAACTGTTGGAACAGGTCCAGCGCAGGGCCACCTCCAGGATCTGAAGGGAGCTCCAGGAGAGCTGGAGAGGGACTGTTTGTCAGGAAGTCTAGTGACAGGACGAGGGGGAATGGTTTTAAATTGGAAGAGGGGAGATTTAGATGAGATCTTAGGAAGAAGTTCTTTGCTGTGAGGGTGGTGAGGCACTGGAACAGGTTGCCCAGGGAAGTTGTTGATGCCCCATCCCTGGAAGTGTTTAAGGCCAGGCTGGATGGGGCTTGGAGCAACCTGCTCTGGTGGGAGGTGTCCCTGCCCAGGGCAGGGGGGTTGGAACTTGATGATCTTTAAGGTCCCTTCCAACTCTGACCATTCTATGATTCTATGAAAAAAGCTACTGTACATGACATGGGTGGACCAAAGCCTTCGCACCCACCATGCCCAAGGTCTGCTCCACCGTGGCCATCAGCATGGGCAGGACCAGCTCCTTCCTGCAAAATCCCACCCATCTAGGGAGGTTCTTCCTTCCCGCTTCACAGAGATGCCAGTCGTGCTGCTGGCTGATGGGGATTATGTGGCATTGGCATAATCTGACCCGCAGTCTATAGACCGTGCAAATCTCCATGTCCATAGACACCCACGCCCACGCAGACAGGTGGGAGAAGCTGTCTCACCACCCCTGCAGAGAGAAGTGTTACCTGAAGACACTGGCATGCGAGTTTCTGTTTTCTCACTTAGACATGTGCAACCAAACACATATCCTGTAGGTGGGAAGGTATTCTGTCAGTATTGTCCTTGTTCTCTGAAGCTGTTTTTAATATATGGATAAACTATTTTATCCCTGGTTCAATATTTGCCCTATTGATTTCCTTGCCCTTACCATTTATTTTTTTGCAGCCCTTCTCTGCTTTATTTTTTTTCCTCGTGCCTTTTTTTTTTTTCATGCTGTTTGCTTTAGGTGTAGTCTGTGGATGTGTGTCCACACCACAATCAGTCAGCGTGGTCATACATGCACACTCGAAGCGAGTTCATGGGTCAGTGGCACCAGGGTGGATACGGCCCCGCAGGAGCTGCACCCACCCCGTTGGGCCCTTTCCAAGGGCAGGCAACGAGGATCTTTCTCCCCATCTTGGGTCTCTTGGTGGGGTGGGAGGAAGGTTTGAGGGGGGAGTTGGCAGGCCGGGGCCGTTGGGTGTGGAGAAGAGATGGTAGTGGTTTCTACCATGAGTGGAAAGACCATGAGTTGCCTGGACAAAGTGAGCTGGCACAGCTTTTGACCTCTACTGTAGGGACAGTTCTGCAAGGGAAGCTGGTGAGAAGCAGCTTCAAAGCCAGAGCAGTTTCCTTCTCCTACAGTGTGTCATCCCATGGGTTCAAGAAGGAGACAATTTTATTTTATTTTATTTTTTTTAAAAAAAGGTGTTTTCTGGAAGAAGTGACACAACAGAGACCTTTTTTTGTCATTTATTGCACAAAATTCTAAAGGGTTTTTTTTTTGGCTGAGAAGCAGAAGTACCTTGTCCTGAGTCATTTAGTCCAACACAACGTAATCTCAGCACCAGAGCGTGCTTATTTTGGTGTTTCCAACACAACCCTTGTACCAGAACTGAGGGGTAGGTGGTCAGAGTACTGAAATGCCAAGTTCAACCATCAGTTGCTCCCTGTATCTAGACTTAATCTGCAATTTCACCTCTTGCACCTCAGCCAGGGAAGGAGAAAAGGAAAACCTCAGATTCCTGTGATGGACACAGGACTTCTCTTCCAGGGCAGGGAAGGTGCTACACAAGAACGTTTTGCCCAAGTGGGGAATCTTGCGTTGAGTATTTGTGTAGCTGTGGTCTCTGTTTCCTTTGTCTTTGCCTTCTTCAGGAGCAGGCTTCCTGGGTGGTGCTGACTTGGGTGAAGAGCATGGATTTCATTCCTTCTGGAGGTAAGAGCCCAAAGCTAGTCACCTACATCCATAACTTTACGTCAAAAAACCCTCTTCCGAAGTTGGGTGAGAAGGAAAGAATGGAATTTTAGCAATAATTTTATTGGCATCAATCACTTCTCTGGTATTTGCCTGTGAGAAGCTCCTTGCCAGGTAGCTGGGGCCAGACAACTTGGAATCTGGGCTTGGCCATCTTGCATCAACCCCTGACATCCAGCTGCCTGGCGCAAGTTGGCTCATGTTAGATAAGAAGGGAATCTGCTCGCTGGAAACATGGATTGGCCTCGGGGTGTAGCTGACAGGCCACTGCCACGGCCCACGGGA
This sequence comes from Thinocorus orbignyianus, assembly GCA_013400375.1. NCBI lineage: Eukaryota > Metazoa > Chordata > Aves > Ciconiiformes > Thinocoridae > Thinocorus > Thinocorus orbignyianus. The sequence goes on from VXBW01003040.1 coordinate 612,247, forward strand.
GGTGTACACGGGTGAGAAGTGATCACATCAACCCTCCTGTCAGAGTAACACAACACGTCAGGGTCGTAACGTGGATGGGATGCATCTCACTACTGGGAAGTTCTTCACAACTGAGATACAAGTGATGGGTAGGGGAGGACTCATGTAGCATCTTGAATAAGGTCCAGCTCAAAAGAGGCAGACTAGACACCCTGTCTGTGCTTCTTTTTTCTTTTTATCCTGCCAATACTTCTCATTACTTATCGTTGCCAAGGCTGTGGTTCAGGAAGAACTCAACACATCCTGGGTGCAGTCCTGCTGTGGTCAGGAGGAGGTACCTTCTCGCCACGGTGGTCCTCAGGACCCAGAGGTGAGCTGTAGATGCCTGTGCTGTGGCAGATGCACCGCTCACCCCTCGGAGCCACTTTGTAGGGTAACTGGAGGGATTAGCTCACCTTTCCCAAAAGGAAACCTGTGGTGTTTTCCATCTATGTTGTCTTTTGAGCATTGCTCTGACTGGACTTACTTAAAAAACAGACACAGCAGAATCAATGCAAGGCCTGGGATGGTTATAAAAAATGTAGGTTGGTCCATTGCTACTATAAAAGGCAGCTTTTCCATAATTAGACGTGGAATCACAAGGGAATAAAACTGTAAACCTCAGGCTTCACGTCCTTCCCACTTGGCATCGAGGCCGGTGGCAATGCTCTGGAAGTCTGACTTGTTCTTGCCAGTTTTGATAACCAAACTAAACAAAACCTGTGACAAAGGGCAAGCTTGTAAATAGAGGAGCAGCCACTGGGGAATTCTGATTTTATTTGTTTGCATTTTATTACCTTCTTCTGCCAGCTAATAAGGTGACTTGCCTCGCAGCAGATAGATGTAGGTACTCTTGATAGCCTCTGGTGTCTGATTTTGCAAGCTGGGAAGTGAGTGGCTGAAGTGATAGGTAATAGGCTGGATATTGCTGGGGAAAAAGATACCATCTCCTCCTGCTAATTAGGATAGTACACCTTTACGAGACAGATTGAAGTGTTGTAATTGTATGGGGGGGGGAAAAAAAAAGGTAATCAGAAGGGCTGGTATTTTTTATAGCTTCTCCAAGGAAGAGGAAGCAAAGCCGTGCTACTGAACCACAGCCAGCAGATCACCCCACAAAGACAAAAGGAGATTTGCCTGTAGGAAGGAGACACATCACCTGCTGACAACACAGAACAAGCTGAAACCATCTCTTTGACAAACGTTCCTGCAGTTTAAGTTGAAATCCCTTTTCTCAGGCCTTGCCAACAAGCGTCTCAAAGAGTATTACAGTTCAGTGGCAGGGCAAGCTTGTACGAGCCAGGGGAGGAAGCTGGTGTAGGGGTGTTGTACCCTACGCCAACTTTGGGACCCTTGGACCCAGATACTACCAGTGCATAGAAAAAGAGATAGTGGGAGCAGGCAAGACCAGCAGCTGCAGAGAGTGAAGAGAGAACTGAGCTGAAAGCCAAACCAAAAGTTCCCCAAGATGGTGAAAAGGTCAAGCACCTTCCCAGATGAAGAGGGTTCATGGCAGGGCTGAGCCCACACCCGCCTGGCTTCTACACTCTTTCTTCAAACTCTGAAGTTCAAAGCGAGTGCCAGGACACGTACGCTGTTCAAATCAGGCTTTTGCAAAAGTGCAGAAGACTGGAAACGTGTCTGTCTGTGATGAATACATCCCCTGTCTCCCCCACTGACTCCCCGGCAGGCGCTTCCATAAATTTTTTTCAGGTGCAAAGTGTTTCCAACATCAACACATTCTTGTTTATAGAAATCTGTAGCTTTTGCTGTGAGACTATGGTGTCAACCCAATTTCAGCTGCCCCCAGCCAGGCATGGAATAACAGATAGATGTATATATATATAAAAATGTACAATGATATGTATATATAATAGGTTGAGACTGGATTAGAAAGCTGCTCTCAGCTGAAGTGGGGTACTCTGTTGCTGCAACGTGCTGGAAACCAGTAATACCCATCACAAACGTTCCAGTTGCACACACTATGGGTGATGTTATTGCCCTGACATTCCAGGGATACTTGACTTCATCCCGTGCTGGTTCTAAACAAAAAGGTCTCTCACCTTCCAGGAGGAAAGAAATGCAAAAGCAAGGCTGAAAGGTGAATTGGGGTCGTAGGGTTTTTCTCAATAGCGAAGTATGTGCTTGCCAGCACATTGTCAGGTGCTGAATGGTGAGTGATGCTCCCTCCACTGAGAACGTTGGTGGTTCAGATGTTCATCCAGATGTCCTGTGAGATTAGAGATGTGTGTTGAACCCTCGGTGCCCTGGGATGTGCTCGTCATGCTCTCGGGTAAGGACACCCAACGTACACCTGCCAGCAAGCAACGACATGCCCGAAGGGTGGGATCTGCCAACTCAGCTCCTTGCTTGCACCCACATTTTAGCACCAAAAGAAACAGTCCTTCTAAAGCAAATACCTAACCACCCCAACTGATGGAGAAAAGGTGGTGCCTTTGAAAGCTTCCCCAGGGAGATCTTGTTTAAGGGAGATGCTGTGTTTAGATGTGCCAGCTTTGCAGACTGAATCCTGCCTTGCTGGATCCTGGGCTGCTCCCATGAAGGGAGGCATTGGGGTGCTGAGGCTGCTCCCGTGGCTGAACCAATACTTTGGGGTATTTGGGGATGTGCTGGTGTCTTTTCCTGACCACTGTGCCTGTGCCACCGTCTCTCCGCTCTGTGGGGTGGACTAACCTTTCCATCTTTGGTCACCCTGAGGACCAGGGTGGCAGTGGGGCACATAGGGTCCAGCCATCTCCTGGACAGAGACCGTCAGCAAAGAGCAACCAGAGGGTGGCTCCTGATCCACCACGTTTCTTGCTCCTCCTGGACATGACCTGTTTCTCCCCTTTCACACTGGGTGCTCTCCCTGGGTTATCTCCCTGGGCATTCTCCTGACCCTGTGGAGAGGGGCCAGCACCAGGTTCCTTGGGCTTTCCAACCCATACACGTATAAAGCTGGATTTTAGCCCATGGCTTCAAGTTCTTATCTCCCAAACGTGAAGGGAAAAAAAAAAATCTCATTTCCTTCAAAGAAAGTTGAACTAGTCCTGATGGGGGAACTCTGTTTTCCTAAGGATTACAATGTCTTGTAAAGTCATCCATCTAGTTGCGGTCCCGGTAACCTGGATGCTGGGGCATTCTTGTTACTCATCTAGCCCATGATTTTACTGTTTGTCAGTGAAGGGTCTGTCCACTTGTCATCCCATTGTGCAAATCCACCTTCCATGTGAGTCGGGATTTAAGTTTCGCTGTTTTTCAGGGTCGGACTATGTGCAGAGGGAGTCGTAGGCTTTTTTTTTCTTTTCCTTTTTTTTTTTTTTTCCGCGGGAACTTCCTTTCTCTAAACACCACCCCTTGGCAGTGGACCTGCTGACACCTCAGGGCAAGACACTGATAAAAAGGGCAGCCAGCCTTCCTTCTCCACACTCGGAAGCAAGTGGCACTGGCTACTCAGCTCAGGAGCTGCTGACATCCCAGGCACCTCGGGCCAAAGCACCAAGGAGAACCATGAGCAGCGACGCCGGTGAGTTTTTCATGCTTGACACCAACAGCCCGTGTCAGGTGTCTCCTGTGGGGAGGGTGGTGGGGGGTTTCTCACCCCTCTGGAGGCTGTAGGTGACACCTTGGGGAAAGGTGTTTCGGTGCCACGGCTGCTCACGGGGGATGGGTTTGCTCTTGGCTGAGCAAATTTGGGTTTTGAGGGATGAGTAACCAGCTCACAAAAGCAAACTGCTTTTCATCGCTTTTCATCAACCTGTAGACATTTGGCTGTGTTGGTCATGGCAGGAAAGAAAGGCACCTTTTCCAAACTTGTTCTGTGTCAAGGTGAAAGGATTATCTTTTTCTTCCAGGCTTAATCATGTAAGATTATTGCTCTGTAGTGGTGGCTTATACTGTCTGACAGAAGTTTAAAAGTAACTGAAAAGGGGATTTATGTGGAGTTGAGCTCTGCCCCGTGTCCATCCTGCCTGCCCTATTGTTAGAGCATCCTGCACCTACCCGGAAAGGTGCCTGAGTCACTTCTGCTGTGCCAGCCCAGCCCCAGGATGCCCAAACTCCCTGGGATTTGGGGTGTAGGTGACCAGCTGTACGTGCCTGCAGTAGAGCTGGGAGCAAATCTCTACAGCCATCAGGAGGAGAAGAGCATCTTGATAGCACTCCATTTCACACCTGTGGTACTCTGAGGTGATTTTCCAGGAAATCTTGGACAGAAGCATCTTTGGGATGTGATCTTGCATCTTAGGGATGTGAAATGAGGCTGAGCAAGGATGAGGAGCAAATGCAGGTGTGCAAATTTTGCTGACTCTTGCAAAACTACAATTCCCATCCTGCTTCCTTCCTGTCCTTCTGAGCAGCCCTTATTCCCACATGGGTTTGTTCCCATGCTATAAACACTCTGTTCCCAGTGAGTTTTTTTTTAATCCAATCACCTCACCCTTATGGGAAAAAAAGGCCTCAGACCCTTACCAGTGCCATGTCCTCATGTCCCCATTTTTCTTCTGGGTGATCCTTGTTCTCTCAGAGCTCTGAGCATCTTCCCAGGAAAGCGGCATGCGATGGGGCCAGCAGGTTAGTGTTGGAAGGAGGGATAAATCATGGAAATAGGAGATAAAAAGAAAAATGCCAGCCTTGAAATTTCTTCTGAAAAGGAGGAAAATGTCCATCCTATGATTCTTTCTATGATTCTGTGACTCTTTTTATGATTCTGTGATTTGGGGCTGCGGCCAAACTCCCTCGATGGTGATGGGTGTGCTGCCGGCTTGCTCCATGGCATTTCTTGGCATGGGACACCAGGCCAGCTGGATCTCAGGGCATCATAGGTGTGTTTGCACAGGAATAGGTGCAGCACTGCACGGGGACAGGTCCTTGGCACCACTTTCTGCACTGTCAGGGTGTATATGAAGGCATCTCTTCTCTACAGTTTTCCTCTGCACATCCTCCATGCCAGTGATTTCCAGAAACAAGGGATGGAAATGCAGTGCTTAAGTTAGGAAATGCTGGAAGGACAGATTCCCCACAGACATTCTTATGGATTCGTGTCCCATATCCCTCCAAAGCTCTCTCCCATCACCAGGACATTTCCCGGTAGCTTCTCAGCCCAGCATCAGGGTTTCCACAAGGAACAAGGTCAAGCATCTTTGGTGGCTGGAGGTTTGTTCATGTTGAGGAATACGCACTTCCCCTTCATCCTCCTCGAGAGGGTTAAGCAATTCCAGCTGAAATTTTTTGACTGACACACACACACACACACACACACACACACACACACACACCCCATTGCGCAAAAATACCAGCCCAGGGCTGGCGCCTGGCAGGGTGGCAAACAAAAAGCACTCCAAAACTGAATCAGTTAACAAAAGGTGATGGTCATTTTTAAGTCTGTTTGCTCTTACTCCATTGCTGTTATGTAATGGAGATGGATCTAGTTGATATAGTTACTAAGGAGAAACACCTTAGTAGGCAGCTTGGTTTGCTCAAGGCTGCGGTTGCTGCCTGGCACAGGTGGCAGTGGGAAGCGTGCCACTGCTGCCAGCCCTGCCTGTGGCATCCCTCATGCCATGGCAGCTACCAGCAGCTTCTTCATCCCTAGGGAGGGCCCTTCTCGATCCTCAGGCCAGCACGGTTGCCCCTGGTTCCGTGAGAATCTGTCAAAACATTTTGGGGAACTAATCCCTTCGACTATTATGCCTTTGACTTGCTAATTTCTAAGTCACCCTCAGTGGGTTTAAAGTTCCTGACTCTCCCATGTCCTCGTCTGAATCATTTCTGAGGCAAGTGATTTGGGAGTATTGTTACTCCCTGCTGTTTACACGGAATTCATCCTTTGAGGATGTTTAATGGGCAGGTACGAGACAGGTGGGACAATTTCAAAGAAATACTGCTCAGCCACCTTCTGGCGTGCTCCGGCTTCTCCTGCCACCCCTGAGCAACCTGCCGAAGCCTGATGCAGGAACCCCCAAATCCCTTTCCTTACTCCAAGCTGAGGGCTTTCTCTTTGCTGGGGTGTTTCTCAAGGGCTTTGATCCTTGCTGAAGTGTACTGCTGGGTTGAGCCTTTTGGAGCCTCACGTCCTTTTCATAGCCCCACTCCCATCTGGAGCTGCAGGAGAGGGGAGCAGCCCGGAATACGGTGCTTTTGAATGCCGTGTCCTACAAAAACAGCTGCTGTGTTGGGAATGAAAGGGAGCGAGGCTCTTGGAGTCCAAAGCTGTGCTGAAGTCAAATGGCAAAGCACTGGTTGGTAGGGCATGGTAGGACTGGCTGCAGAGCTGGCTCGTGGCTGCTGGTCCCCAGGGATAAGACCTGATGACACCAAGGGATGGTGCAGACAGGCCCTTGCTGATCCTCATTGCTGGAACAACCANCAAACTCATACATCCCTTCTCCTTTCTTTCTCGGGGGAGGAAGGGCCATGTGTTGATTTGGTTTTGGTAAATTTGGCTGAAACCACGACAACTATATTGTATTTTTATATAGATTTAGTACAGTTAGTATAGCAGTGCATGTGTATATGTATGTGCTGTTGTACCATCCATTGGCTCTGGCAATCCTTGGTGTGATTCCTTGCACTTAGACCACTGGACAGTTTGATGCTTTGATGACCCAGATGACCCACAGGGCTCCACTAAGAAGAAGAAGAAGGAGAAGAAAAAGAAAACCATCTTTACTGAGCAATTTACCAACAACCTCCTTTTCCCTTTCTCCCTCTCTGCCAATGGCTTTCCAGACTCCAGCCTGAAGGTCACGGGGGTTGACTTTCTCAAGAGCCAGAACACCCGCCAGCACCACACGGATGCCTACAACACCAAGAACCTAGTGGTACGGCGTGGGCAGGCCTTTCAGATCCAGCTCAACTTCAGCAGGGAGCTGAGGGCTTCTGACAAGCTGGCACTGCGTTTCGGCATCGGTAAGGAGGTCCCTTTGCCCTCTGTGGCCATCAGGCAAAGCTGGAGAAGCCCAACAGCCTCCACAGCCTAGGTGGTGGCCACAGACCCCTGCAATCCTCCCACATCTCACGTTGGGGTTGTTTCCAGGTGAAAAGCCAATGAAACCCAGGGGGACTCTGCTGTCTCTGAACCCCAGGAGGGAGCCGGACTTCAGCGGGTGGCAAATCTCCATCGTCAAGAGCAGCGGCAACGAGGTAGAACCCATGGGCTGTGTGTGCTCCTGCACATGGTACTGGTGGGATGTGGCACCACCAAGCCCGTTGGGAGCAATAGAGCAACCCCTCCTAACCCCATCCCACTTTCCCTCAGGCTGGAATTTTAGGTGCACAATGCATCCTTCTTCCCCACCACGCACCCGCTGTGGCCACCACACTGGGTGGTCCATGCTTTTGGCTGTGGGGGAAGGTCCCTCATGCCAATCTCTCCTTGTCTCCTCCCCAGTGCCTGCTGTCTGTCACCAGTTCACCCAGTGCTCCAGTGGGAATATACACCCTGAACGTAAAGACTGGGTCTAACATCTACAAGCCCGAGGATGGTGAAGTCTACCTTTTGTTCAATCCTTGGTGCAAAGGTGAGTGGTCCCGCAACCAGTGGTCGTAATTGCTGCTGCCAGGGATTGTCCTTCACATTTTCCTCCTCTCTTTCCCTCATCCATTGCTTTTTCCCCCCTGGGCTGCATCAAAAGCAGTGTGAGCAGCAGGTCACGGAAGATTCTCCCCCTCTGCGCTTGTGAGACCCCACCTGGAGTCCTGTGTCCAGCTCTGGAGTCCTCAACATAGAAAGGACATGGAACTGNGGAACTGGATAATCTTGAAGGTCCCTTCCAGCTCTGACCATTCTATGATTCTATGATTCTTCCACTGGACAAAAAACCCCAGTTCAGCTTTCCAAGGAAAATGTTGTGCAGCGTGTGTGCAAGACAACTCACATCTGTGGGGTTAATTTCTTTTGTTCCAGATGATGTTGTCTTCCTGGATGATGAGGCACAAAGAAATGAGTATGTGCTCAACGACACAGGCTACATCTATGTTGGATCTGCATACAACATATACAACAGACCCTGGAATTTTGGGCAGGTAACAACCAGCTGTCTTGTTGGCATTATTGCCCTTATTGGCTTTTGATCTCTTAGGTGGTCCATTGGAGGGCCACAAAGATGCTCAGGGGGCTGGAGCACCTCTGCTGTGAGGACAGGCTGAGAGAGCTGGGACTGTTCAGCCTGGAGAAGAGAAGGCTCCGGGGAGACCTTGGAGCAGCCTTCCAGGATCTGAAGGGAGCTCCAGGAGAGCTGGAGAGGGACTCTTGGTCAGGAAGTCTAGTGACAGAACGAGGGGTAATGGTTTTAAATTGGAAGAGGGGAGATTTAGTTGAGATATTAGGAAGAAGTTCTTTGGTGTGAGGGTGGTGAGGCACTGGAACAGGTTGCCCAGAGAAGTTTTGGAAGCCTCATCCTTGGGAATGTTCAAGGCCAGGCTGGATGGGGCTTGGAGCACCCTGGTGTGGTGGGAGGTGTCCCTGCCCATGGCAGGGGGATTGGAACTTGATGATCTCTGATGTCCCTTCCAACTCTGACCATTCTATGATCCTATGATTCTAGGTGCTCGTTTCAAAGCATTAAACCTTTGGCCAGTTTAACCCCATGAGTAGCTCAAAGTGCTTGACTAATCCCAGCCAGCTTCCCTGGAAATGCTCACCTGCTTTCTCTGTGTGCTTAAAGGTTTTCCCCAGCCACACCATGAGAAGGAGGTTTAATGGCATGTTTACAGTCAGACCACCAGCCTCCCAGCACAGGACACAGGGGACAGAGTATTTCTGGTTGAAAAGAGTCCTCCTAACTCTTGTGCAACATAGCAGCTGTCGGAAACTGGCCCCTGAGCTGTGGAGAGAAGCAAAATAACCCTGATGCTCTACCTGGTGCATCATGATGGAGAAAATACAGGGGGAAAGCACTAGCAGAGGTTGTCACTGTTGGGGTGAACTGCACGGTGAGCTGTTGGGCTCAGGACACAATCAGCCCGCCCTCTCAGGAAGGGTGTTCCTCCGTGCTACCTCTGAAATAGTTCTGGTGGAGCAGAATGACAAACTTGCTGAGGCTGGAGATAAGAGGTGGATGCTGGAGCAGGCTTGTTTGCACCCTGCAGAAAGAACACAGACGTGCAGGTGGAGTCTCCTGCGCCCTGTTCAGACTTACTTCCCCACTAAGACATGTTGGAATTTAGGGAGAAGGGGGCTTTTATATATATATATTAGGTTTTTTTCTTTATATTTGTTTGGTTTTGTTTATTTGAGAGCAGCCTTCCAGGATCTGAAGGGAGCTCCAGGAGAGCTGGAGAAGGACTCTTGGTCAGGAAGTCTAGTGACAGGACGAGGGGGGATGGTTTTAAATTGGAAGAGGGCAGGTTTAGATGAGATCTTAGGAAGAAGTTCTTTGGTGTGAGGGTGGTGAGGCACTGGAACAGGTTGTCCAGGGAAGTTGTTGATGCCCCATCCCTGGAAGTGTTTAAGGCCAGGCTGGATGGGGCTTGGAGCAACCTGCTCTAGGGAGAGGTGTCCCTGCCCAGGGCAGGGGGGTGGGAACTGGATGATCTTTAAGGTCCCTTCCAACTCTGACCATTCTGTGATTCTGTTAAGTTTGTGATTTCAAGGTGCAGGATTCAGACAGCTCCCAAAAAGTGATGCCCTTTCTGTGAAGGGGCCAAAGGGCATTCCCCAGAGGGCTGTTCCTATCCTAATATTTATTTTGCTATTATGCAATGAGAATTGATATTGATGTTCTGCCAGGCTTCATCGGGTCGGATGTTTGACACCTCTGTGAGTCGGACCTTAGGGCACGCTGTCAGTAATTGCCAATTAGGAATCTTTTCCTGTAATAACCTGCATTTATGTACCTTTTCTTTTTCCCCGGGGTTCATTTGTAAATATGTCAATAGATTTGAGTATCTGGAGCACTCTTAAATTTTCATTACTCTTGTGAGTAATTTGCAGGGTTGCAAGGAAATGACGTAGGTGACTTAGGACAACTCACAGGAGTAAAGTTTGCTGGGTCAGGTTCCAAACGAGTTTGCAAGACACACAAGACAGGCTTTTTTCCTCCAAGATGGGTTTTCATTTAAGCCCCTCTTTGGAGAGAACAGCTTTAGGAAGCCCCATAGGCTTGAAAATTGCATGTCACGGAAGAAGTTTAGAAGTTAGGACTCGTCAGACAGTTTCATAGAATCATAGAATGGTCAGAGTTGGAAGGGACCTTCAAGATCATCAAGTTCCACCCCCCCTGCCATGGGCAGGGACACCTCTCCCTAGAGCAGGTTGCTCCAAGCTCCATCCAACCTGGCCTTAAACACTTCCAGGGATGGGGCATCCCCAGTTTCCTCCAAGTATTTAGATACACTTCGTAGTGATTGAGCTAATTGTGTTTTAGAATGGTGGATAAAAATGTCTCTGTTTTCTTTCCAAACAGTTTGAGGAATTCGTCTTGGATGCCTGCATGTATCTGCTGGACAAAAGTAACCTCAGGCTGAGCAGCAGAAGGGATTCTGTGCTTGTGTCCAGAGCCATGTCTGCTTTGGTAAGCCTCTCTGGAAAAGTGCTTTGCTCCTCCACCTTTCCCTCTTCCTTCTTTCCCCAGGGCCCTGAACCACATTTCAGGATCCACCTGAAATGGGTTCCTTTGGGAAACCACAAGGAAAGCACCACAGGCATTTTGGGTGGAGGGTCCCCATCTCCAAAGCTTACAATTGCCCTGGCAGTTGTCCTTCCCCAGCAGCTGTGCTGGCAGGGCCAAGGGTTGTGTTTTGGGGGGGCAACACTTCTGGGAGCTCTGGTGTTCAGGATATGAGATGCAGATGTGTTACAGCTGCCCCAAGCAGCGGTGCCACCTCCCTGTAGATATCCAGGTGGAGGGTTTCCAACCAGAGGAGCCTCCAGCTGGCACCAGCAGCCTTCCTGGGTGCCACAAGGCCATGGAGAACCTGGGGAGCCATGGGGTGGGCAAAGACCCTGGGGATTAAGCCTCATTCAGCCTCATCTTTATATGTGTGTGGCCACAGGTCAATGCCAACGATGACAACGGTGTCCTGCTGGGGAGCTGGTCAGGGAATTATGACCGTGGGACCTCCCCTTTGGATTGGATAGGGAGCGTCTCCATTTTGCAGCAGTATTTCAAAACCAAGAAACCAGTCTCTTATGGTCAGTGCTGGGTCTTCGCAGGAGTCCTCACTACAGGTAAACAGCAAACTGTCTCCTTTCCCTGATATCCCAATTACTGTCCAAGTAAGACAAATCACCATGCCTCCCAGCTCAGGGGGTCTTATCCATGGGCATCATTACCCGATGGGAGGGAGTGGGGCAAATAGAGCCAGGCTTGTCTCAGTGGTGCCCAGTGACAGGACCAGAGGTGATGGGCACAAGGTGTAAGGCAGGAGTTTCTCTCTGCATATGGGAAAAAAATATGGGAAAAAAAGACTTTTTTTTTCACTGTGAGGGTGACCAAGCCCTGGCACAGGTTGCCCAGAGAGGTTGTGGAGTCTTCATCCTTGGAGATACTCAAAAGCCATCTGGGCGGCCTGCTCTAGAGGAGCCTAAGTGGGTAGAGGGGTTGAGGGGATAGTGGGTAGAGGGATGAGAAGATCCCCAGTGGCACCCACTCACCTGAGTGATTTTGTGACCCTGTGTTTTTGTCTGTCTGTCCTGCAGTCATGCGCTGCCTGGGGATCCCCTCCCGCTGCGTCAGTAACTTCAACTCGGCTCACGACACGGATGAGAACCTCAGAGTTGACATCTACCTGAATGAATATGGAGAAAAGCTGAACCGGCTGTCCCTCGACTCTGTCTGGTACTGTCAAAAGCTTCCTACCCCCTCTGCCACCCCACAGTGCCATTTTTCCCAGCCCTGGCTACCTTTCCTTTGAGAATGTTCCTGCTGTTTTGGGTTTACTGCCCAGGAGAGAGAGGGAGAGACTGGGGTTTCACAGGGTGACATGCAAATCCCCCTTAAACCTGTCCTTACTTAAGGATTAAGAATGGAGGTGGTGACTCTTCTGGCTGTAGCAGCTCACTCTCTTTTCTTTCCAACCCAAATGCACACAGGAACTTCCACGTGTGGAACGATGTCTGGATGAAGAGGACAGACCTGCCATCAGGGTTTGACGGCTGGCAGGCGATTGATTCAACCCCTCAGGAGCAAAGTCAAGGTAGGGTTTGCCTAGATGTAGGCTCTTCTGTGACTTCCAAGGGGTCAGAGTTGGTCTCATATGGAAACCATGGTCCCCAGTCAACAAAACACGTAATCCCCACGCACATCTTCACATGCTTGGGCAGTGACATCCTAAAGCTGGAGGTCTCAGTGCTGCTGTCTCAGCCCAGGATGGGGGGAACAGCTTTTCTCAGCAGGCAGAAAACCAAACTTTGTAGGACACCATGGAGACATCAGTGTCATTTCAGAGGAAGGCAGAGCCTCTTCCACCTCTTTCCACCACCCTCAGATTTCTTTGGGGAAGCTGAGGACTGAAAGCAGTCTGTAGTAAGAGGTGCCACAGCTTTTCCCCACGAAGATGCTCTCTGTAGAGCTTTCCTGAGGAAGTCATGAGCCTGTTCATGGGTAAATGAGAGGAGTCACTGCCAAAATCAGGAGTGACTACCCTCCCTGCACAGATGCAGGGAATCTGGAGGTGGGAAAGAAAACATTAATCATAGAATTATAGAATGGTCAGAGTTGGAAGGGACCTTAAAGATCATCCAGTTCCAACCCCCCTGCCATGGGCAGGGACACCTCTCCCTAGAGCAGGTTGCTCCAAGCCTCATCCAGCCTGGCCTTAAACACTTCCAGGGATGGGGCATCAACAACTTCCCTGGGCAGCCTGTTCCAGTGCCTCCTCAAGGCTATGGAGAAAGTCAGTTAATGCTGAGAGATCAGAACCAGGTGGCTGGACTCAGTTGACTCCATCACTAAGCCATGACTTTCAAACCTTAAAATTATTTCAAGGGAAATATGTAAAAGCTCTTCCTAGACCTTGGTCATCTGTAGAAAAGCCCAAACAACTATGGGATAAATGGGAGGGAGCTGGAGTTCAGGACTGAGTTGGAGGAATATTCACTACTAAGGGCCAACTACGGATTCCTGCTTGGGTGGGTCTGGGTGCAGAATAAAAATTGGAGGCTCTGCTCAGGTTTGGGAGAGCAAATGGTGTTGAATGTGTTTTCTAGGGATGTTCCAGTGTGGCCCGTGCCCGCTGAAGGCAATCCGAGAGGGGGATGTCTATTTGCCCTACGACAGCAAGTTTGTCTACGCGGAGGTGAACGCTGACCAGGTCTACTGGGTTGTCAAGAAGGTGAACGGCAAGGACAAGTACGTCAAGGTCAACACGGAGACCCGAGGAATCGGCGTCAACATGAGCACCAAGGCCGTGGGGCAGGACGCGCGGGAGGACGTCACCTCAGAGTACAAGTTCCCTGAAGGTGACTGCTCCCATCCCCTGGAGTAGGGCCGAAAAGGAAACCCTTGGCCGTGTTGGTCACCCAACAGCACTTTGTGCAGAAAACCAGAGGGGTATCTGCAGTGGAAAAGCCTGTGTAGGAGCCCTGGGAGAGGCAGTGCTGCTCCTGGGCATCTGTGACACCTGTAGGCTGCTCTTTAGGGACAGGCAGTGGTGGGACTCGCCGTTCCTTCATTTCTTCATTATTATTCTTTCTGTCTTTCCATTCCCCATATTGGAAACAAAACAACAAAAAAAGCCCCATGTTCCCTCCTCAAGGTGTTAAGATCCAGCCATCTTGTGCTTAGACTGTTAAACCCTTCCCAGAGAAGAGTGGCAAAATCTTAGGCTGAAAAATTTAAGAGCATCCATCCTCTAGGAAATTTTTCTAGTCCCAAATGCTGCAGTTAGTTAGATCTGGTGGTAGTGTAAACCAAGAGGATCTCTTGAGCAGAGGCCGGGGGTGCCCTGACATCTGGGTGAGGAGACAGAGATACAGCTGTCATCACCCATCTTTTTCCTTCATCCAGGCTCCCAGGAGGAAAGGAAGTCCATGCAGAAAGCTTCCTCCTTCATCCGCCCTTCAGGACTGGGAATTCGGGCGCGCTTCGCTGCAGCTGCGTCTCTGGATGACATGTGTGCCAAGCCTGAGGTCCTGCATGAGAAGGTCTCCAAGTCTGGGGTGCAGCTTGAGATAACCAACACAGAAATTTTGTATCCTGGCAATCCCCTTGAACTGGCCATCACGGTGAAGACCTCTAATCCTGGCAGCTGGACCATCAATCTTGCCGGCTCCTGCCAGCTGCAGTCCTACACAGGGAAAGTTGAGGCCAGCCTTGGATATCTCAAGGAGACCGTCCAGCTTGAAGGCCAATCTGGTAGGCATGGAGATCTTGCTGTGTTCTGTGGGCTATTCATGGTGTCAGTCTGAGGTTTCACTTGAGCTGGTTCATCATAGCTCCATGATAGGTCAGTGCATGGCTCTGTCAGGCATGAAGAACCACAATTATCTGCCTGATTCCTGCCTCTGTTGTGGGAGGCTCAGTTACAGACTGAGATCCCACCATGGTGGGGACCCAAACAGGACCCTGTCCTTGCAACAGCTGCAGTGAGGTGGTGAGAAACACAGCAGTGTGGGCAGACAGATGTTCTCCTGGTGTGAGTGAGGAGCGCTACGGCATCTTCCTCTCATCCTTACTGTGTAAGCATCAAAGGTGCCACCACAGGCTCTGAGTGCTTCCATGTGAGTCAGATCCCTCACAAGGCTCCAGGGAGACCTTATAGCGGCCTTTGAGTACCTGAAGGGGCTCCAGGAGAGCTGGAGAGGGACTCTTGGTCAGGAAGTCTAGTGATAGGACAAGGGGGAACAGTTTTAAATTGGAAAAGGGGAGATTTAGATGAGATCTTAGGAAGAAACTCTTTGCTGTGAGGGTGGTGAGGCACTGGAACAGGTTGCCCAGGGAAGTTGTTGATGCCCCATCCCTGGAGGGGTTCAGGGCCAGGCTGGATGGGGCTTGGAGCAACCTGGTGTGCTGGGAGGTGTCCCTGCCCAGGGCAGGGGGTTGGAACTGGATGATCTTTAAGGTCCCATCCAACTCTAACCATTCCATGATTCTGTGATTTAGAATGCTGGAAATTTCAGCCTTTTGTTGTTGTTGTTCTTGCGGTTGCCACTCTGATGTGGATCAGCTGGTGGTGATGCTGGTGAATGTTATTTTCAGAATTCACCCAAGTATATTTCAGCCTGGTGGCTGCCTGCCCGGCAGGATCCCAGGAGCAGATCCCAGGAGCTGCTTGCTGTTCACCCAGCATCTCTGAATGACAGGGCTTGCATTTCTGATCCCCGGCAATGGCACTGAAATTTGCTAAACAAGAGGCTAACGAGTGATGAATAATTAACAGCTCTTGCTCATTCCAAGCATGACTCACTCGTGAAAACAAGAAAATTCCTGAGTGTTTCCACATGTACATTGTGGCTGTCAAAAAGCAGCAGGGTAGGACACAAAGGTAGCTGCATACATTTAGGGATCAGGACAGGCTTTTGTTTCCTTTTTCCCAGAAGCCAGGAAGCCTCGTGGCTAAAGCCAGGTCCAGGCTGCAGTGCTGCCAACTAGGGCTTTTCCCAACCACTGGAAGTTTGTCCGGGCAATTAAAGATAAAATCTGAAGTAAAGGGAAAGCTGCTAATTTTATAGCAAGTGGTGCCTTGGAGAAACCTCCAGGGACAGGGGCTTAAATGGACGCAATCTCATGCTCCTCTGCCTCCTCCTGAGTGCCAGGGCAGCAGAGGACAAGGGCTGCTGAGATGCTGGATGTGAGCTCCAGCAAGTGCCTGGGTCCCTGCCCACGGCAGGGAGGTTGGAACTTGATGATCTTTAAGGTCCCTTCCAACTCTGACCATTCTAGGATTCTGTGATTCTATGGTGTGGGCTCAGCTGCCCTTCCCATGGGACCGCTCACCAAGATGGGACTTGCCACCATGGGACCTCCAAGCCTGGCCAAAAGCAGGATTGTCTTGGCAAACACCCTCCTCCCAACCCGGTACCCTGAGCCACAACTGGCATCCAGTTTGTGGGTGTGTGATGAAGGGCCGGGTCGTGTTTTCTCTCCCACAGAGACAAAGGTCCCCCTGAGAATCGCAGCCGACTCGTACATGAAGAAGCTGGCCATGCTGGAGGATGAGGTGCTCATCCACGTCACCGCCATCGCTGAGGTCCAGGGAACAGAGGACAAACTGACCAAAGAGACCACCATGAGGTTCGAGTACCCCCCCATCACCGTCCAGGTGAGGCATCTGCCAGCCCAGCTCCTCAGGGATGTGAGGGTTCAAGCCCTGCCCACTGGAACGTGGTGGTGGTAGCATTCCCAGCGTGGTCACCCAGGCAGCTGCCTCCTGGGATGCTGAGTCCTCAGCCTTTATTGGCTATTCCTCCTTATTTGGCTATTCCACCTTGATCTGAAGGTTAAATCAGCCATGGAATGGAGATTTCATTGCCCCATCTAAAACAGACAGGCAGGAGCTGCTGGAGGGAGGGGGGGTGGAAGGGGACAGTGTGTGGGGCCCATCTCTGACCCCCCGGCTCTACCTCCTGAAGGAGAAACCTGTTGAAGAACCAGAGAGAAGAGCTGGGAAAACAGCCAGAGGGGCAGAGCACATGGTGCTGGGGGAGGGTGGAAAGGATGTGGTGGTTGCCTCCCACCACGCTGGTGGTGAGGAGCAAACTGGTGGCAGCTCTGGAATCTTTATTATCTCTCTGATCACCAGTACTGAGGTTTATTTCTCTCTTTCCTCCTCTGCCAGATGCCAGAAAAGGCCAAGCTGAACAGGGACTTCACCTGCTCCTTCATCTTCAAGAACAGGCTGAACGTGCCCTTGGACAACTGCAAGCTGCTGGTGGAGGGCTTGGGCATATTTAAGATGGCAACATTTGATCAGGGGTAAGGAGACCAACCCAGGATGAAATGAGCGCGGCAGGACTCTGCTTTGTTTCCATTTCATTTCTTTTTTAATTTCCCTTGAAGAAGTGGTTAAGGGGGGGTCTGGAATAACAGTGCCCTGTGCAAGCTCTGTTCAAAACCATGCCACTGCTGGGTGCAACACAACGACCCCCACACAAAGACCCACAACGGGGGCTCTCCCCACGCTGCTGCTGGCATGCTGGGTGCTGCCCAGCCACTGCCAACACAGCTGCTTCCCTCAGAGCTGAGTCTGGTGCTTCAGCAGCACGTGGAAGTCTGGGGAAGGTCCCCAGGATGGCTGGGACCACTTCCCACAAGCTCCACTCGCCACATGTTGGTCTCAGGAGAAGGGAAACACCCATTCCTGATACTCTAACAGGACCTTCTGATGGGCACACACTGGAACATAGGAAGTTCCATCTAAACACAAGGAGGAGCTTCTTCACTTTGAGGGTGGCAGAGCCCTTGAAGAGGCTGTCCAAAGAGGCGGTGGTGTCTCCATCTCTGGAGACATTCCAAACCTGTCTGGAGGTGTTCCTGGAGGACCTGCTTTGGTAGAGGGGGTTGGACTAGATGATCTCCAGAGGTCCCTTCCAACCCCGTATTATTTTGTGAATCTGTAATACACAGAGCAGCAATTTCTTTAAGCAAAATGATTTGAAAGCAGCAAATGAGAGCCATAACTGATGTTGGGGTGTTTTTTCTTTCTCCTTAGGGATGTAAAGCCAGGTAGGATCATCAAGTCTGAAGTAATATGCACTCCCACCAGAGTAGGAGAGAAGAAAATAGTAGCCAAGCTGACCTCAGCCCTGGTCAAAGCCATCTCTGTGGAGAAGACCATCACCATCACCGAGTAGGACGGGTTCCTCAGCAGGGTGTGAAGGGTTCCTCACTCAACACAGAGCCCCACTGCCTGTCTCGGGCACTTCTTGCCTCCTCGATTGCTGGATAGAAATCCCGAAGCAAAGAGCAAAAATCCCATGAAGCCAAGGGAATTAAACTGACCTAAAGGGCAGGGCTGCGTTGATTGCAGCTAATTGTGATTCAATAAACGTTGTTGAAATCGACTGCGTGGCTGGGCTGTGGGGTGTCCCTGGGGTGGGGTGGCTCTGAGCCCACGGGGGGACATTCTCACCCCACACTGGGCACTGGTACCAGCTTCAGGGGGAAGTTGTTTCACAGCTCCTTGGCTGTCCCGGCTGGTTCAAGCTCCAGAAACATTTTGAACAAACCCTTCCTGGGTGATTCCTTCTGCTTCCCAGCTTGGGAGCTGGGGAATATGCTGGCACACCCCACTGCTTTCGTCTTTAGACAGCAAAGAGCAAACTTTGTAAGGTTTCCCCAACCATAATTTTTCATTCATCTTCTTTTCCTCCCACCCACTTTCTTTTGGGGGTTTTCAGGCATTTTTTGAAGCAGCACCATATCCAGCACCATTACCAGTGCTTCCCTGGAAATGCAGAACCTCTATCCTTCCCTTTCCACCCTGAATGCTGCTGGATTACACATTGGACCTTGATGTTGACACACATCTGGAGCTTTTCCAGCCATAGTCAGCCATAGGAGCAAACAGCTGTGGCACAGCTGGAGCCCACCCAGCCCCACATCTCAGCACCTTCCAAGTCCACCAGTGGCAAGGGATGGCTCCGCTCCACAGCATCGCCCCGGTGTTGGCCAGCAGCACCCAGGGGCTGGGCTTTCCAGCGTTTCTGCAAAGAAAGAGAGGGCTGGAGAGTGGAAAAAAAGACGTGGCAGCCACACCTGGTGACGTGCCAGCATGGAAAAGAGGGATGAGGAAAAGAAAGAAAAGAGGGATGAGGAAAAGAAAGCAANGCCTTTCAAACACGCACATTTTAAAGATTTGGGGAACCCCCAGCAGCACCCAAGTGGCTGCTGGGCCACCCTCCTATGTCCCCAGAAGGCCACCACCTGTGGTGGCAGGTCCAGGAGCAGGAGACCCTCTCCCACCCAGAGGAGGAGCAGGGTCCACACGTGGCAACCGAGCGCGGGGCAGGGAGCAGCAGGCAGTCCTTGGTGGATGGAAAATATTAGTTCTTTAATAAGTACAACAGCAACCAGAGGCATAAAAATGAGTTACAAACAGCAAAATATATACATTTGCAAGAGCTGTAAGTTCTTTACTTGCATAGAAGACCTGCTGGCTGTGGAAGACACCAGATAACAAGTCCCAGAACGCTTTTCACACCTGCCACAACCCTCTCCATCAAGGATTAACACCTCACAGCACAGGGGAGATGGGATCTCACAGCGAGAGCTCTCCAGGAGCATCCCTTCCCTGGGAGCAGAGCAGCACGGCCTGAAGATGAAGGCACGATTTAACAAAGGGTAAAGGAGGGAAGGGAAGAAAACCCGTGGATTTGGTTTCAATTTCATGCCAATCCCATTTGGTTTCAAGCCACCAGGTAGTCATTAAATGAGGAGATGGATGCTATGGATGAAACACCCCTCTGTTTCACACTGCTTTTCTGTTTCAGCTATTAAAAAAAACCAAAGCCCAGAGATGTCAGCACCTGAGGAACAAGGTGAGAAGTGGGAAACAGAAGCCAAGGACTCCTGTCCTCACAACGAGGTGAACCAGGCTGGAGAGCAGAAGATGCAATATGCTGCCTCCACCCACACCCAACCGAAGCCACACCAAGTGGGGTCCATCTCCCCGAGAAGCACCACCAAACACAGCATGAGGGGATCTCTCCTGAGCTGATGTCCACAAGGTGACCTTCAACCCACAACCACCTTCTTCACCCCAGGACCCTGTAGCACCATCCCCACCCCACAGACACGGCTCTGGAGGGTGGGACATGAACTGGATGCAGAGGCCAAAGGTAGAAAACACGAGCTAAAAAGGGCACTTTTACCTTCCCTCCTTCAACATCCCTATAGGAAATCCCTTATGGATCTGAGTATGTCCCAGATGTCCCTTTCCTGTGGGACACTGACAGAGTAGAACACAGGCTGGTCCAGAAGTAGGAGAGCTTCCTCCCTCACTGTTAGAGGGCCAAGACATTCAAGACCTCACGTCTAAACAACAGGAGAAGACACCTCAATTCCCCCCAAACGCAGGGTATTTCCCTTTAACTAAAATGTTTTTATAAACACCATGTTCCTATATATTTATTTTTCCTAAACCTATTTTTCATTGACAAAGTGGAGACATCCAGAAGAGACAGGAGAGGGGACAACTGTTTGGAAATACCCCCTGGTTTCTAGCCCAGCTGTGCTCCTAAGACTCACAGCACTCGCTTTGTCCCTGGTCTCTTTGCCAGAAAATGGGATTGCTGGGGCAGAGGAGAAGTTCAGGAGAGAACCTCATTCCTCCACAGGAGCCCTGAGTGTCACACTATCAAGATGCTTTTTTCGGGAAGAAAGAAAAAAAAATAAAATTATCTTGTACAAATTCTATTTGGTTTGGCTTCAATAAATAATAAAAACTAGATCTTTCCCACCACCATGCTTCCACCCCCCCCAAATTCCTATCTCACACCTTCAAGGGGAAGCAATTATCTTTGGTCCACAGTAGAGGGGAGGGGGAGGATGATGAAGTCAAGCACATCCTGGGGGGGAAAACGAGGATAACCTGCAAAATTTCCTGACAATTAAGCTAAGGGAGATGACCAGAAGAAATAGAAAAACAATAAAGGACGACCCACAACTGAAAACCAGTCTGAATTAAAGCTAGACTGACCGAAACCTGGAGAATGCCAAGGGTGGGCAGTGTGGATGAAGGTGGTTTAAACTTTCCTCAAAAACCCACCTGGCTGCAGCCACTGCCACCACAGCATCACCTCCCCTGAGTGATGCCTTCTCCTGCTGAGATGCCCACCAATGTTCTCCAGGAGCCAGCTGCAAAGCCAGGGTAAGGAAACCCCCACATCACACCAAGTACTGCCAGGACAGGGTTAAACCCCAGGAAGACCAAGAAGCAACATCCATTCTCTGCTAACTCTGGCTATGGAGGATAAACCAAAATAAATCCAGCCAGATACCTGAATTAGACAAGCCAAATAAAGTCAGCACCTCCACCAGCTGGGACTCACCCCTCTCTGCCTGTGGAAATATCCCTGGTGCCTGTCCTAGACCAGCTGCCTCCTTCCTGGGCATCAGAGCTCAGCCAGGCAGCTCCTGCTCCACATCCTACATGCTAACGAACCACAGACCCTGGGAAAAAGCTTCTCCCCCTGCTTTCCACCACCAGCTCCACAACCTGGCCAGTACTTGCCCATTCTCAGCTGTGCCAGCCACAGGAGAAGGCTCCCACTGGCTCTGCCAAGCACCACCAAGCTGGGACAGAGGGTTAACAACTACCCCTGGAGATGTTTTGGTGCCCAAAGGCATCACAAACCAAGGCAAGCTGGCCCACCTGCTGCATCCACAGCCTGGTGTCCCACCTCTGCTAAGACCTGAGCACCAGCAGTTTTCACAATCCAGAGGAAACATCCATGGGATGAGTTAAAAAAAGACACTTTTTCACCAAAACCCTTACGGCTGGGCTCATCTGGCCATTACACAGGGCGTCTCGCTTAGCCCTCCCAAAGGCAGTAAGAACAAAAGATTAACCAGCCTCCTCACAACCCCAGATTTCTGGGAGCTGGCACCAATCTCTCAGACAATTTTAAACTTTCCTCAAAAACCAAGTAAGAAAAGTTCACTAAAGCAACTGTTGCAGGTCTGAAAAGGAGCTTATGAACCTCATAAAGGCTCATAAAGCCTTCTCTGGAGGTTTGCATTGGTTCTGCTAGTGCTGTCCCCGGCTCCTGGACAAATACTCCTCAACTTTTTAAGTGCTCCAAAAGTATGTTAAGAAAACCAACCTCCAGCTGAGAAGTAGTTGTTAAAGAATATAAAAAACACCACCTGAAAGCTGCTCTTGACACCTTTGCTTATTCATTCAACACCTGGACGGCAACATCTCGAGCCAGGAACCGCTCGATTTCTTCTTGGGTCATTATTGCAGAGGCAGGAGCTGCTGCCACCACGCCGGCCGGCCCCGGGCTCCTGCAGGTCAGCTTGGAAAAGGGATTGAACCATCCCAAGGAGAAAGCTCCACCGAACGCCACCTTCATCCCTTCCCAGCCGCTGGTCTTCTCCCAGGTCGGCTTCTGATTTTTAAGGCGCTCAATACCCTGCAAGAAGAGAAAGAGTTTTGGGTTGTCTCACGGGTAACACAGCTGTAGCACCTGCAAAACTGCCCATCTACAGCCAGGGTGGTGTTTGGGCTTTAATTAACAATGAAGACAGGAGTTTCATCCCCAAATTTCACACCACCACCCCAAAACAGGACCAAATGCACCCAACAACCTGAATCTTGGTGACTTGCGGTACCAGCTCCTATTGATTTTTATGGTAAAGAAAAAGGTGGCTTCTAAAAAGCCATCCCTTCTGGAAACCTGGATATCTCTTCCTGATGTTTCTTCAATCCCTCCAAGGAACAACAAAATACAGCTACAACTCCAAATTTCACCTTGTTTGGGTACAACAGTCCAGCTACAGGTAAAATATGCAACCTTTTCCAGTGTTTCCTACAGCCAGAGCCTGCTTGTCACTAGTTGCTGAGAGAAGAACAAGCTCAGTCTGTGTTAATTAAGAGCAAATATTTAAGAACAGTTTCCACTTAACAGATGGGGGAAGACAAATCAGGACCCAAGGGGGAGAGCCCCAGGGACACGACGGAATGGGTACAGGTGGAAAAGGAGCCTTGGTCAGTCGGTGTTGATTCATCCTCCCTCCAAGAGCATCACTTTCAGAAGAGTGAACACTTTGGTGGCATTTAAATAACAATTCCTTCAAATTCAGGTACTGAAATATATTTTTTTTTTTTTCTGGTGATCTTCATGTAGAAATAAGGAACTAAAAATGTTTATTTTTTTAAGGGTACCAACTATGTAAAATAGGGCACACAGTCTATACCACGGGAGACGAGTCAGATCTAGAGCCAACCCATGACAATTTACGGCCATAAAGTTAAATATTTTCCTGAATTCAGACACTAGAGTCTTCTAGAAGTGCAATTTTTCCCAGAAAAGCTAGTCCTGGGTCTCTCAACCCAGGACAGAGTGACCAGGTAGAACTTACAGAAGCAAGGCCACTGGGTACAAGTTTGGAGACAACCAAAAAAAGGAGGAAAATGAGCAAATTCAGTTAAAGCCACTTAAAAGAGCAGGAATTCTTTTTTTTCCACTCAACAACTGAGTGAAAAAATACACTTGTCATGTTCTAATTCTGCAGGTTTTCCCTAATGACCCACAAAATATTCCGAAGCTTTGCAAGGACGGGGACACACAGACACATTCCTGCCCCATTTCTCGTGCTGACTGAGGAGGAATTCCAGCCATGGACATGTAGGAAGAAATAAGGCACCACCACCAAAGCTGAGGTCTTGGGGGCTGTGATTTGGGTGGAAAAATACAAGCCCTGAAGCACAGAGGTACACCTCGCAACCTGAAACACCAGCACAGCATCCCTCTGCTTTGCTTCCAAATGCCTGATCGCTCCAGGGAGAATTCCTGGCAACCTCCAATCCCTTGGGACAAGGCGCTTGGTCCATCCTAAACCTCCCTGCCAGGTTTTAGCACTTCTACGTGGTTTTCCTCCCAGAAATTGTGGTTTTCCTCCCAGAAATCGTGGTTCTCCTCCCAGAAATCGTGGTTCCAGCGCCCCGTGGCCACGCAGCTGGGAAGCAGATGCTTCTGCAGCTTAAAGAGGGGGAGACCTTTGGGTTGTGGGCTGCTCCTCACAAACTGTAGGGATTTCTAAAGGTTAGGAACAAATCACTGCCACGGCACAAGTATCCAGAGAGGAGGAAAACAAGCAGCCTGGGGCAGGAGGAGGAAGAGACACCGAGCATTTAAACCCTCTCCCCAGCAGCACAAGCTTTAATCCTGCTTCCCATCGTGTGCCTAATCCAGTCTGATCCTAAATCAGGAATAAGGATCTCTCTTCTTCCCTCTCCAAAGAACATCCTTGGCCTGCTCTGAGCCGGGGCGATAAGCAAGGGCAGGCTGAGGCCACACTGATGCCAGAGGAAGGAGCATTAACCAGAGCAGGCAGGGACACACTTTCTCTCTCCCAGCTCAATCTCACATAATCCCTTCAAGACACATACTGAAAAGGACCAGAAGTTTTAAAAAATTGCCCATTCTGGCCCAATTTTGGCTGCCTGCCCCACAGGCAGCAAGGCGTGGAGTTTTGCCCTTTAAAAAATATATATAGAATCACAGAATGG
>VXBW01003042.1:0-31595 GCA_013400375.1 Thinocorus orbignyianus
ATTCTATGATTCTGTGATAAGAATCTTGTGACACCTGTTCAGTGGTGCAGAGGAACGCAGACAGGCAGTGCCAGCCTTTGGCCCAAGGCAGCTCCTGGCACCTTGGCGGCGGCAGGGACTGTGCAGGTAAAGCCTGCCCTCGGGAGGGATCCCACAGCTGGCGCCCCAACACACGTCAGAAGCAGCCGGGTGACTGGCAGCGCTACAATCCCTGCCCTCATTACACACAGATCTAGTAACCTACTTTGTCAAAAGAGAGCACTGCATCAGATGGGGTGGCTGGGGACCACAGTGGCAGCTATCTGTCTCCTACATCTCTGTACTGTCACTTCACCCAGCAGACATGCAGCATGAAAAGCAAGGCAGGGAGAAACTCTGCGTCTGCCCAGCCTGGAGAGACCTCGCTGCTGCTGAAGCCTTTGATTTATTCCCTGCATGAACATCACCTTCTTTTCCCATTGCAGGGTGGTGTATGAGAGAAGGTCTGATCCCCTAGCGCTGTCGCTCTTGTACAACCTGCTGTCGTCATGCCTCCTGTGAAGCATGCCATAGCGGGGCAGAGGACAGGGACGCTTCTCTGAACTGACATGTCAACGCAATTTAAGCATTTCACAGCCAGATCCTTGGAGCAGGTTTGGATGGAAGTCAGCAGTGCTGCACTGATTTATATCAGCTACAATTTGGGGCTATTTTAGTTTTGGAGACCTGGACAAGATGCTCAGAGTTATTATTCCCTAATACACAAACAGAAGGAAGACTGCTCAAAGGCCAGTATGGGGATCACCAGGGAAGTGACCCTGAGAGAGCCTGGGGTCTTGGCTACGTGAGCCAAGGTGACCCTTGGTGACCCTCAACTATCTGTTACCAGATACAGCAGGCAGGTGTCATCTCCCTTCGCTTTATATGTCCAAGACACAGACATTTACAAGCAATCTGTTTGAACTTGTGCTCCCTTAAGTCAATAAAAAGAAACTAGACTTCATATTTAAGTCTTTTCTTTCAGATGAAATTACTTGCATTCTGACAATGACTTTTAGGACAATATCAATGTAGCCTGAATATGAAGTATTCTAACTTAATTATACGCACCAAAGAGCAAACAAGACCATCTAAACACAAACACAAGCTTTCTCCCACAGTTTTATTTCCCAATGACTCACATTGAAAGGATATTGTTTTCTTGCAGGCATTAACTATTGAGATATAAAGAAAGAAATAAAATTTCTGGACCAAAGCATCTATGCCAGTGAACGGATATGACTTGTAAGCAAGCAACAAATTGTTCACTTCATCAGTGAGACCTTTCCTGTTACAAAAAGACATTATGATGGCTCTTTCAGTGGCAAGTCATACAGGTTGCATCCTTTTTGTCTTGTGTATGAACACACTGGGTCAGGTCCCTACCAAGGTGCTTCATAGCCTCCTGAACACCACCCTAACACTGCCACTGCAACAGTCAGACCCACAGAGACACACTGAGATGTCTTAAGCCCACAGCAAAACTGGACATTTCCAATACAGCTATACCACTGATCTAGCAAAGAAAAAAAAACCTTGCAGATGGCCTTACAAGGTCAGAACAAATCCCAAGGCAGCTGTGGGTCCTTCCCCTGCCTACAGTCAACTTTGACAAGCTGGAGGAGCAGAGGTCTCCACCTGGCGCCTGAGTCAGTGATGTGAAAGGGGTGTTCAAAAACTTTCCGGGATTTCCAGGGAAGTTTGAAAATTCTCAGGGAGGAGAAAATTCTAGAAAATATGTGCTAATCAGATTTTCTTGCAAGATTTTTTCAGAGCAAGTGATCCAGGATAGCTTTTGCCCATCTGCTCATGAAAATGCCCTTCCTGGACAATAGCTAACTATGTAATATAATAGTTTATCCTTTTAATGTACTGAATTACATAGTGAGGCAAACAATATGTTTGTGTATTTATTCATGTCATTTATGTAACTGTTTGCACATAGATCTTTCACTTACTGTGAAATAATGATAATGATATTCAATTAGCATAAATGTTGCATTTTGCAGCTCAGGAAGCATCCCCTTTTGATTTCAGAGGGCAAAAAGAAGTGGGAGGATGCTTAAACATTTGAGAATGAGACACACTCATTAAGTGCAGCTCAGTGTATGAACTTCAGAGGTTAAACATTAGCTACAAAAAAATCTTTTAATCAAGATGGATCAAGCCTCTCCACTTACATGCATTATCCAAATTTGCAGTCATCTCTAGTTTATGAGTCAGTCTGAATTAGCCTTTCAAAAGAATTAAGGGAAAAGAATCAACCCTTTGATGGTGTTTGAAGCACAAGTTGAAGTAATTGAATCAATGTGTTAAATCTCAGATGAGATCTTTTAATCTCTAAATCGGCAGTCAAAAATCTACGTGGCCTAAACTAGAAGCAGTGCTTAATTTTGATGAATTATTCTGTACAGGGAGGTCCCCCACAACAACAGCTTATCTGAAAGCAGAATTTGCTTGTATTTACCTCACTTGAAAAGGTACAAATAGGGTTGAAATGTGCCAGTTCTTCCTGTTACGTTCCTCCCAGAGTTTAAGATAGATTCTATCCTTTAGTTCAAGGCTCGTACATGAATACATTGTAAAAAAAACAAGACTTCTTCAGAAAGTCTCTTGGGAGTCCACCAGGGATGGATAATAAAATTTGTATCTCTCCAGATCTCTGGTATGGGGTCAGTTAACAGATATTCTCTTTGTATTCACACCATAAACCTACTCTGGAGCAAAACCAGATCATTAAACTGGGAACTTCCTACAGTAGCACATTAGGAGAAACCCTGCCTCCACAAGGAGTAGTTTGGCTGGACCTGCTTAAGATATAAAGAACCAGATCCCTCAAGATGCTGTGAAGATGAGATTCTGCATGTGCGGGTATACAGAGACTGGTACACGGGAGTTCTTTGAACCCTCTTCCTACCGGAATGAATTGATAAAGGGAGAAGTCAGTCTCACTGGGTTCTAGTCTCCAGGCTGTCCCCTCTTCCTGTGAAACTCTTTTTGAATAAAGACTTTACTTTTGTTACAAATTTCATTAACGGTCTGAGTTAATTTCTATAATTAAGATATGATGAAACAACAAACAACCAAGCACTTTTTTCAACAAAGTGATAACTTCAAAGCTATCCATATGCCTGAACGTGACCTGTAAAACAACCCATCGTTTCATGTTCTCCAACTGCAAGTGGCTTTACTCACTGACAGTGCTGAAATGACACATAAACTGGGCATCAAAACCCAGCTCTGAAAAAATCACCATAGAATGGTTAGAGTTGGAAGGGACCTTAAAGATCATCCAGTTCCAAACCCCTTGCCATGGGCAGGGACACCACCCACCACACCAGGTTGCTCCAAGCCCCATCCAGCCTGGTCTTGAGCCCCTCCGGGGATGGGGCAGCCAGGACTTCTTTGGGAAAACTGTTCCAGTGCCTCACCATCCTCACAGCAAAGAAATTCTTCCCAATATCCAATCTAAATCTCCACTCTTCCAATTTAAAACCATTACCCCTTGTCCTATTCACTACACCTTCCTGACCAAGAGTCCCTTTCCAGCTCTCCTGGAGCTCCCTTCACATCCTGGAAGGCTGTTCAAAGGTCTCCCTGGAGCCTCCTCTTCTCCAGGCTGAACAGCCCCAGCTCTCTCAGCCTGTCTTCACAGCAGAGGTGCTGCATCCCTCTGATCATCTTTGTTCCAACAGGGCCATGTCCTTTCTGTGTTAATGACTCCAGGGCTGGACACAGGACTCCAGGTGGGGTAAATAATAAAACTTTAAAAAACGCAACTTCATTCAAGAAGGCATAACCATTTTCTTTTATGACTCCCAAAAGCTACAGAAATGCACAAAACACTTCTGAACTAGGACCTCTCTAAAAACAGTTTGTTAAACCTGAGGCTCTTTCCCAAACTAGAATGCAGAAAAAAAGTCAAGTATGAAGCTGGACGGGGTTGTTTTAGCCACAGGAGGAAAAGAGGTGCCATACTGCCATGCTCAGCCCAGGCTGTGCACTGGTCCTCTCCTCGCACACCCAGGATCAAAAGCAGGAGCTGAAGGATGACCCAGAGCTGTGGCTGAGAGCAACACACTGAGCTGGTTTAATATCTCAGTCATTCAGACAACAGATTACATCAGTTTCCTCATTTGTTTTGTGTATTTTTTTTCCTCCTCCTCCTCTTTCTCTAAATTGTTCCTAATCAGAAATCTGACAAAATCCTCTCATTTTGTCAGGGCAGAAAACCATTCAAAAAACAGAAAATGGAAAAAAAAATGGATCAAAGAGTCATTTCACTGTTGGTGAAAGCAAAGATGAAGCCCCATTGAGTAGCTGAGTACCTTGAGCCCTCAGGTCACCCCTGGGAAAGGGGCACAGCGACTATCTGCAATGAGAACACCCCCGGGTCAGTGCTCCTGGCTCCGTGGCGCAGAGATGCAGGAACAGCATCGTGCCTGGGGACCTGGGCACCCAGAGGCGACTGCACTTGGCTGCTGGAGCCCCTTGCTTCCATGTCCACACACACGCCCACAGATCTCCTTCTGGGGAGGGAGCAGAAGCTCTCGGGTAGATTGCCTGCAACGCAGAGAGAGATTTACTGTCTAAGAGATGCTGGTGAGGGATAAAAGACAAAGCTTCAGGCGTAGTTAAAAACAGTTTTTCCTTCCAGCAGAGGGAAGGGGTAAAAAAAGAAGAGGGGTGGGAAATGCCATGCAAAATAGTGAGGATCTGAAGAAAACATCACATAATGTAACCAGATTTTCCTGTGGGAGAAATAAGCATTGACAAAATTCACATGTCTGAAGGGAATTTAATTGAAAGATTAAACATAAGTCAAGGCTCAGAGACCCAACAGCAAAAGACACCATGCATTAAAAGTAGCAAAGTCATGCCCTTGCTTAGAAGAGACTGTTCAAGCACGTGCCTTGCACTGGCACAGTCTGATTAGACTGCTTAAAAGTAATCTCGGATCTCTTTATTAGCCATGAATTTTTAGAGTTTATTTTTTTATAAAAAGACAAAGTACATGTCAAAGCAAGCAAAGGATTGTTACAGCCAATCTCTTTTCCGGCACGCAGAGATACGCTCTGCTGATCACAGACATAAAAAAAAAAGTAGATGGCACTGGGTTTTGGAGGTGAGAAATGGAAAAGATGCATTAGGTCATCTTGTCCAACTCCCAGCTAAAGCAGAGGGCTTTTTCTGTTGTTCATTTACCCAAATTTTCTAGAAAAAATTTCCTTGGACTAAACCAGATATTGCAAAATGTTCTTAGTAACACAAATATTCCCCCTGAGTTTAGATAGCTGGATGCGTTTCCCTGTGTTTAAAATAAGGTTTCCATAGTGTAACTGTCCAAGACCAGCTCATGTAGCTCTCTAAAACCTTAGGTGGCATTGTTAACCCCTCTCCTCATCTCCTCGAAGAAAGGATTTGAGGGTTATTTAAAGCTTGGCTGCTGAGAGAGGCTCTGAGCAACAGAACAAGTTACAGCTGAAGATGGACATCTGCAGCAGAGGTTGATTTGCCCTGGTAGAGCCCTTTTCTCCCCTCCAGGCACGGCAGGGACATGTGCCACTGGTTCATGAGTATTATAGCTGTTTGAAAGCAATTCCAGACCAAAACAAGGAGGAAATAAGATGCTTAACTCTTCACAAGCATGTCCATGGGCATTAGAGGGAGCTTTGCTGAGCACAGCAAGGTACTGCTGAGAGAGAAAGAAACCCTCGATATTAATATTACATCTTACTGAGTTTTCTTTAAAGAAGCGTGTTAATATTGTGCTTCAGAGTTATTAAGGGTATTACAAATCATTTCAGAGAAATGTAGGTCACATTCTGAACTAGTTGTTTGATGCATAAGGGAGCACAGCAGCCCTGGTTTTAGCTCCAGACCAGCACTGGCAGGTACCACGGAGGGAGAGAAGGGATGCTGGCAGAGCAGCATGGGACCAGGTCCTAGCCTCACCGGAGTAAGCACCATGACTCCTGCGAGCACCATCGTCCTTTCATATATTCTTCCCCCAGGGAAAGAGATGCTCCTTAGCATTTCAATTATTTATTGGCAGAGGCTTCTCAAAGCTGGGATGTAGACCCTGACAGCAGCTGATAGGCACAAGAGGGATGGAGAGGGACCATGGGAATTCCCAGTACAGCATAATGCAGACAGTGGGGAACACGAAAAATATATTCCCATTTGCTTGTCTCAGATTTCCTTCTTCACAAGGACAAGGGTAGAGACAGAAGTTGTGAGGGTAAAGAGCTGAACTGTTGTCATTTGATTTCCAGGTCCAGACATAGTAAGATTACAGAAATTGCCATGGTGCTTTGTGCTGTGAGGGCAATTAGAAAAGCAACAACATATTTTAGCAATATATTTTCCTAACCTGAACTGAGAAAAAAGATAGTAACGAGGCAATGAGGAGACAGAGTCTATTTTTCTTCATCATCTCCCTTAAAATAGAGTGAATTGCAACAGAAGTTCACACCTCAGCTTTGTTAAGGCAAGACTCATGGTAAAATGCTCTCAGTACAAGTGTTACCTTTCTTTTGATCACAATAGACTTGCTCTTTAACATGGAAAAACTAACGTATTTGACAAGTAATTTAGCAGGGAATTACGGCCCTGCTTTTTGCATATTTTATTTTTTTTTAAAGTAGCAGCATTGGTTTTCATCTTCTCTCTACTTTCAAAACTACCAAATAAATAGTGGACAAATAAAAGGATACATGATCACAATAAAAATGTTGTTGTACAATGGCATAAGTGCATGTAAAAATCCTAGAAAGGAAACTTGTGTTTCTGTTGTTAAAGTAAATTATTTTAAGGGTGACTAACTCTCCTCCTGGCCACAGAAATCCCCATCAGTTCTAAGATTCTTATTACCCATTTCATGTTAAAAAACTCACAGCAAGACTTCTACCAAAAACCTCCACAAAGCCCCACAAAATTCTACATAGTTCATTGGAATTTTCGATTCTTACATGGAACCAACTTTGTTCACAGGAAAACCTCGGAAGAATAAAGAATTTCTGCATACCTGAAAAAACTTGATTGTGTGATATAGTGAATAGTTCTAGAATATCGTATCAAGTATATATTAATAGCCCGTTTAATATAAGCACAGAAAAATAGCTTTGTGTTGCTGTACTTCATTCTAAAGAAGTTCTGATCAGGTCCGTGTCATAACAACAGATCCAAAGAGCGCGGCCAGTAGGCAGAGCCGTGTCAGACCAGTCTGGTAGTGGGACCAGCTGCCGGCTCACCTCCCTCCATGCAGGACAGCCTGAAAGTCCCAGGGCTGCTTCGCAGGATTACTGATGCCACTGCTCTATTTTCACCTTTTCCATGCGGTTCCTTGCCCATGCTATGGCTCTGTTGACAAAAATGCACATTGTGTGCTGCTCCAGACATGATGCATCTTCTTCTTGACCCATGGGGTCTTGGGCAGGGGGCTAATGCTCAAGAGCTGAGGGCTGTTGTCTATGCTGGAGGCTGCTCTCCAGGGCAAGGATGCCCAGGCTGGCTGGAAATGAGATTACTCATCCACAACTTCATGATGAGACTTAATATACCTGGCTGCTTGGCAAAGGCTGCACTGCAGTGAAGATTACAGCTTCGACACGAGCTCCGACTGTGCCTTCCACAACCGTAACATAAACGCTGTCAGCGCGCAAGCGACCCCAAAGCTACTTGTTTCATTAAAGAGCTACAGCTTCTTCACTTATAATGCAACCGATTCCCATCCTCTGGTGCTCATGCATAAAGTGAGACTCATCACACAGTTCCCCGGGGGGTGAGAGTAGCCAACAGAGAAGCTGTAAAGACAGCTGAGAAAAAACTTGCCTCGGACTAAATGGAGCACTTAAATGCAGTGTTGCAGTATTAATAAAAGCCTTGAACCAGCTGCCTGTAAGTGCTGTCTCTAAACTGGCCCTTCTGCACCTGCAGGGAAGGAATTCTACTGGGAAATCAGCGCTGAGCTGTGGTTTGCCAGAAGGGTGAAGCTCTCACCATGGTTGCAGCCATAACCTCAGGGCTGAAGCCAAATGGGAACCGCAGCAGGGCTGTGAGGGAGGCAGCCAGACTAGGGCTTGCAGCTGCCCTAAATTCCAATGCTATAGAAATACCCTGATTATGGGGCTCAGAAAGTTTCCTTCTTATTCATCTGAATATCTACTAAAATGGAAATTGTCACAGCAATTATGACTAATTAATATAAATGATAACAAGAAACCAAAATTGTCTACTTCAGTACAATGAAAT
Source organism: Thinocorus orbignyianus (assembly GCA_013400375.1). Taxonomy (NCBI): domain Eukaryota; kingdom Metazoa; phylum Chordata; class Aves; order Ciconiiformes; family Thinocoridae; genus Thinocorus; species Thinocorus orbignyianus. Next base: position 8,272 of record VXBW01003042.1, read on the forward strand.
AGGAGCCTTTCCTTATTACTCATTAGGATCTAGTTAAATATATTAATTTACCTGGAAATGTAAGAGCCCACATTCCAGGAGGGTAGGTACCTCACCATTTTTCACTCTTCTTTGCCTGTCTTGAAAAGATAAATGCTGTTGTGCTCAACCTCTTTGAAAAAAATGCTGAAGAAAAAGCCAGGAATAATTAGATCTGATGGGGCTGTAAACATTTTAAGAGAAAAATAGAATACCCTTCAGAAATCATCAAAGTAATTAGTACACTACAGGAGCTCTAAGCTCAAAGTAAGAGAAGAGTATTTGTTTTGGAGGTTATTTTATTTTGGTCAGAAATTGCTGCATAGTCTGTTTCTTATTTTCCTCTATTAATGTTCTTTCAAGCACAGCATTAACCTCCACTAAACATTTCCCTTTTCAGTTTGGGCTTTGCTATTCAAAATAAACCCTATCTATTTCTATGGACATTCACTGACAGATGAATGTCTTATCTCACTCACAGATGGACTTTCAAGTGAGGAACAACAAGTCCAACTACATGTTCAAGAAGAGTCACCTTCCACCCAAGTTTCTCAGAACCTTAGAGTACAGCCAGTGAAAAATATCTTCTAATTTTATATGCATTTTGCCTCTTCTCTAATGGTCACCACTAGAGAATATTTTGGGGCAGATCTTCTGATTTCATTCTTGCATGAGCTGAGCAAACATGACCAAAGAGACCGATCGGTCAAGCCCTTCCTCTGGCATCAAAGGGTCTGCGTGCTTGAGTTTATTGCAACAAATAAAAATCAATGCATTTTAAATGGAAAATAATTTCTGCTCATATTACTGTAGATACAGATGTGGAAACAACATTAGTCACAGTTTGGTGAATGAGAGGCATTTTTTTGCCTTAGTGCTGTTGTGTGACTAACATTTCATGAGCAAACAACTGCTTCCATCTAAATAGGAAGCCTAAAACTCCCCATGTACACGGTAACTGTCATTGCAGAACACAAATGGCTCATATTAATGTATCACATTTCACAACAGCCCTATGAGATACAAAATTGCCAGCTGATAAGGACGAGAGACACAGAGATTAAATGATTTAACAGTCCCATGGACTGTTTTTTGACAGAGCCAGAAAATTAACTCAGAATTTCTTAGTCCCTTTCCCATATTTTAATCTCAGCATCAGCATTATTTGAGTAACCTTCCTTCCCAGCACAGTGACTGAGGAAGCAATGGACCATTAGGGACTGCTGTAAATAATGAATATTCCCTTGGATAAGGGCTTTGCATCTTTTCATAGAATCATAGAATCATTCAGGTTGGAAAAGACCCTTGGGATCATCAAGTCCAACCATCCAACCATTCTCCCCTATGCCATATCCCCCAACACCACATCTAAACTACTCTGAAACACACTCAGGGATGGGGACTCAAAAAACTCCCTGGGCAGCCTATTCCAGGGTCTGACCACTCTTTCTGAGAAAAATTCTTTCCTACTGTTCAGCCTAAACCTCCCCTGTTACAGCTTGAAGCCATTCCCTCTCCTTCTATCACCAATTCCCTGTGAGAAGAGACCAGCACCAACCTCTCTACAACGTCCTTTCAAGTCGTTGTCGAGTGATGAGTTCTCCCCTCAGCCTCCTCTTCCTCAAACTAAACAGTTCCAGCTCCTTCAACTGCTCTCTGTATGATTTATTCTCCAGACCCTTCCCCAGCTCCGTTGCCTCCTCTTCACTCACTCCAGCACCTCCAGATCTCTCTTGTATTGAGGTGCCCAGAACTGGACACAACATTTGAGGTGTGGCCTCACCAGTGCTGAGTCCAGGGGGACGATCACCTCCCTACTTCTGCTGGGCACACTATTTCTTATACCAGCTGGGAATTACACTACAGTAGTGTCAGGCCTCCAGCTTTTGGGTAAACCATTAACTAATTTTTATTACATAGACAAGGCTTTAGCTTTCCTTTGAACCTGAGAGACAGGACTTTCATAGAATCATAGAACGGTCAGAGTTGGAAAGGATCTTAAAGATCATCCAGTTCCAACCCCCCTGCCATGGGCAGGGACACCTCCCACCACACCAGGTACCTCCAAGCCCCATCCAGCCTGGCCTTGGACCCCTCCAGGGATGGGGCAGCCACAGCTTCTCTGGGCAACCTGTCCCAGTGCCTCACCACCCTCACAGCAAAGAAGTTCTTCCTAATATCCAACCTAAATCTCCCCTCTTCCAATTTAAAACCATTACCCTTTTTCCTATCTCTACACTTCCTGACAAAGAGTCCCTCTCCAGATACCGAAAGGCTGCTGGAAGGTCTCCCCGGAGCCTTCTCTTCTCCAGGCTGAACAGCCCCAGTTCCCTCAGTCTGTCCTCATAGGGGAGGTGTAACAGCATAACGTCCAACAGGAGGACACTGGGGCCTCCCTCTGCCCTTCACCACAGAGAAACTACTTTCACCCACTACTCCTTCCCTTGCTCCTGTGAGGTCGGCTCCGTGTGTTGCTATCTCACTATGTCCAACTGCGCAGCAAACTTTGCATGACATGACTGCCTGAGGCTGACCACTTGTGTGAAAGTCTCAGTCTCTGCACCGCATTTCTGGTTGGTTCACTGATTTTTTTGAGGTTTTCTTTCTTTCCTCCCCATAACTTCTGGGGGAGGAAAGGGACTGTTACACTGAGATTCACAGTGAAGACTATAGCAGTCCCTGCGCAGCACTAGTCCTTTACAAGTTTACAAGTTACTGTGAAGAAATCCTGGTCTGCTTGTTTTACAAGCCAGTCAATCAGAGAAATAGATGAGGTTTTTTTAGTTGAGGTAGTTCTAATTTCTTTCCAGACTGGAGCAAAAACCAAACAAATAAACATGCCAGCTGCAATCTCTAAAAAGAGGTTCAGAAGCTGCTTTTTAATCTTTTTTGTTCTTAAGCGTGCAACATTGACTGCATAATACTATAAATCACTGGATTTTAATGACAATAAAACAATTCTTACATAGTATTTTGCCACTATACACAAAGAAAAAGATGACAGCTAAGAGTTAATGTGTACAGCTATTTCTTCATCCCATTTCTTTGCAATATACAGCAAAATGAAGAGAAGTTTCTAGGCTACCTTACTGACACCACATCCAAGTTTACTGAGGATTTTTTTACCTTGAACTATGTATCAGATCAGGAAATATTCTCTGAAATATTTATGGAAACCTTTGGAAACTAATGTTCTATTCTCAGTACATCTGCAAACAGTAGTGGACGTGTGACTCCAAAAGTCACAGCTCAACCTCATACTGATTTGGATACTGTTCAACTAGTACCGGCATTTATAAACTAGTAGAAAGCCTGATTTGTAAAAGTGATTAAGATCCATGTCAAAATCTCATTATTTTGAACTTTGGCAGTATAGAAACCCTGCAATTATTTCTGTAACAGAAAGATTTTTAACGGATGACAGATTTTTTTTTTTAATTATAAAGAGAGAAACACCCAGTAAAATACAACAGAAAGGATCATAAGTTTTTCTTTTAATCATAACACTGCAAATATAATCTCGTCCAGGCCATAATTTGTCTTTCTGGGAATCCATGGGAAGCTGATCACAATTATCTGTCCCCCAGCTCCTGTCTGAGTGGGCTTGAGAACCATGGTTAATTGCACTGAGAACAATTAACATCGTGCAGCCGGAGACTTTGCAATGGACGTGAGCCCACAATTGGCTGAGAACTCATAAGCTTTGATAACGTATGAAAGGGTTTTCACTTAGGAAACATCTCATGTCTGAGACGATCCCTAGCGGTTTTCTGAAGTTGTCTCCAGAAACAACAGGCTCACACAAGTGTTGGTTTGCTCTTTGTGGTCTCCAGCAGCTGCTAGGAGTGCCCAAGAAGAAATATTTGCACACTGGTGGGACATGAAATCCATGAAATCCAGGACTCAACACAAGTCATTAGAGGAGAAACAACCCTCCAAAGTCTAACCTGGGACCCCAACAACACTGGGGCCAGGCAGACCTGTGCCCCATCCCGCGGCGAGGTTCGCTCTGCTTGGTAGATTTGCTCCTCCCTGGCATGGAATGGCACATTTCAGATGGATTAAGATCAACGTTTTATTACTGAATAATCACATAAATATTGATTCTCTTTCACTGGCTATGCTGCCTTCTGCAAATTGTCAGCTATTGTACTTCTGGATACAGCTGGCTGCAAGGTCTTCAGTGCTGTGTGGTTTATTTTTTTTCCTTTTTTTTTTTTTTCTTCTTTCTTTTTCTAACTAAAGAAATTGCTTTGCTAAAGCCAAAATGTTTCAAAGAAGGGTACTGATGTTAAAGTTTTTGCTGAGAAGGTTTCTGTGGACTTCGGTGATTTCTTTGGTCAGTTTCAGGGAATAAAAAGGAGACTCTGAATAAAATGTCTGACCTTCTCGAGTTGGAAAATGGATATTTTCCATTTTCATATAAATATGAAAAGCATGAAAAAATGAGTGAAAAATAGTATGGAAGAAAAAAAAAAAGAAAAAAAGAAAAAATCTATGAAAGATGTCACAAATCGAAATTGCCATTCTTCAGCCATCTCCACTTCTGGAAGCTTTTATGTGTGGACTAAAGACATTATGAATTAAAAAGTAATTACAATAAAAATATCAAAGAATTAAAATCAAGTAAGTTGTAAGTGCCCTCCAACGAGCTTAAATGAAATTCTCTTTTGACAATTGCAGTTCAACAGTGCAGCAGATATCTTACACAATTCTATAATAATTTGCAATTTTGCAGTAAGTGGTTATCAAATAAATTGTTCTTCTGTAGATAAATTGACTTCAAATAAATTGTTATCAAAATACCTTTCTGTTTTGTTTCCCATTCAGTTATCAAGAATCCCAAAAGATCCATTCATCAGACTTAGTTAAATTGTTCAACGCCGAAAAGAAAGTGGGAAACAATTCTGTAAAATGCGAGATCAGCTATGACTAACAACCTGAACAGAAATTCCAGATGATGAACCACTGGTATATGTTCCAACATACATTAAACCTGCTATCTTATGTGTCACAGCATTTTCAGAATAATGTCAGTTTGAGAGCAAACCTTGATTTTTCAAAGGCACATTTAAAGAAGTTTCTATGTAATATATTTAGCATGAGAAACTTTTATGAATTAGCGACCACATGTAGCTATAGAGCAACTTGCTACGCCACATTCTGTTTGTATGAAGTAAGATTTTAAATCTAACCAATGATGTACAGAGTAACTTTGTGGTATCCCATCTCTTTGCTTTTACTCTCAGGTAAATCTGACTGGGTCAGCAGGATTATTTTCTGATTTGGTTAAAACAGCATAGAAGTATCTTTTGCCTAACTTCTGGAAAAAAAGAATTTGGATTGCAGTAGACTAGAGGATTTAGCTGTTCAGTGCCATCCACAGTCCTGGGGAGGTGCAGTCTATGTACAGGGGAAAGAAAACATGAATAGTTCAGGAAACCCATGCCAAAGATAAAAGTGTCTGCTGTTTTTACTGGCACGGGTGAGAAGACTTTGAATAACTTGAAATTATGCTTAGAAATCTGCTTCACTACTTCAGGCTCAGATGACCTAGCTAAAAACACTGTAATGAGCAGTAGGTTACAATAAATAAGCCTCTCATTAGAGTAGATAAAGAGGTTGCAAGTAAGTCTCACCAGATCTTATATCAAAATGTCAAATGGCAGCTGACTTATCACTCGCCACTGAATTGAAAGCTGCTCATACTGCAAGAAGAGAAATTTCGTTTCAACCTATTTCAATATAAATTGATCTTTAAGGCCCATTACATAAAGTAATCTCTGGTAATGGGGTTCTGAATGTGTCCAGAAAAGGCTCTTATGGTTTTTGCAAATGACATTTTCACTTGATGAGGGAAAGTTTACATAATCCAATATGAGAGCTGTTCACAGCCCTGGGAAAATTAATGCACACGGATGTAATTTTCAACTCAAAACGTTTTGTAATTTTATATATTGTACAGGGACAATAGTGGAGGGTTTGAGTAAGTTGCTACTCTATCATCTGTAAATAAGGGGGCAAAGCCACATCCTCTGCACACGTCTCAGGTATAATCTACAGCAAAGACATGAAAACACTGAAAAACAGTGAAAAACTGACTGAAAAACAAAAGCTGATTTCTGAGCAATCTTTTAAAGGGGTTTTGTCTCTTCCCTATCACTCCCTCATAGTTTTGGAAACTTCCTAGTTTTTAGATGGACTACAAAGAAGTTTTGCATATCAAAAATGTTTACAACATGGAGTATCTGTCCCTGTTAAAACCACATTAACTCCAGTTTGGTTGCATCCCAGAAACAGAACAAGCCTTGCTTCCTGCACTGTTAATTAGCAGCAGTCTAATTTCTCAGCAGAGAAATTGTGTCTTGGTCAACACTGGGATTCATCAGACCATTTTCTCACACCAGACATAGGCAAAGCATGGAAGTCTAGAAGACAGCAGAGAAATGGCTGTCATATACTACTTTAGCAGAAAGCCCTTGTTTACATCACATAATTAACTGAGAATAGCCTCTGGTGGCTATGTCGCACTGTTAGCAAATAAAAAGGGAGAGGAAAAATAAATCTGTTCTCTGTGTGTTTGGTATTGTGTAATTTGAAGATGAAGGCCAGTGGCAGAAGCAGTAGCGCATTGCACAGGTCATGAGTGAGCTCTCAATTCAACTTCTAATATATTAAGTTTTCAGCATACATATAAAAAAACAATAATAAAAAAAAAGACAATCTCTTAGGCGACTTGAGTTCAGCTAGTTCTGGCTAGCAAGAAAGGTACTTGGATCAGAACAGTCTAGCTCTTTGCCAGTACTCTGAGTACTTGGCGCTGCTCTCAGGGTGGGGGAACCTCACGTACCCTCCACTCTGGCAGCAGCGGGAGCTGAAGACAATGGCACACGTTGGAAACCAGCTGCCCATCAGAAAGGGTCTGTCTGTAACTCCTGCCTGGCAACCCAGTAAACCCAGTCCCAGCCCATTGCTGCCATGGCATTCAGGTAGCAATCGGTCCTACGTTGCCTCATGGCCAAGGGAAGTCACACCAACAGTGGCTGTTGAGGAGAAGACAACCGTACTTCTGTAATAGCTACAGGTGTGTCCCTGTGCAAATACACACCATTGGGCTTTACACGGTGGTGGGGTGTGAAAGTCAGACTTTGGCAAGATCACAGAATGGTCAGAGTTGGAAGGGACCTTAAAGATCACCCAGTTCCAACCCCCACTGCCATGGGCAGGGACACCTCCCACCACACCAGGTTGCTCCAAGCCCCATCCAGCATGGCCTTGAACCCCTCCAGGGATGGGGCAGCCACAGCTTCTCTGGGCAACCTGTTCCAGTGCCTCACCACCCTCACAGCAAAGAAGTTCTTCCTAATATCTAATCTAAATCTCCCCTCTTCCAATTTAAAACCATTGCCCCCTGCCTATCACTACACTTCCTGACAAGCCCAGATATCACTTACTAAAAGTTTTCTGTCCTTTAATAACCCAGATTTTTAATCCTAAATCAGCGCCCAGTTAAGAGTCATTTCACAATTCCCGATTGTTTGCTTCAGTCATTAATCTCCTGTGTGGCGATAAGTCACGTGCTTTTAGATTAGTAATTTTTAAGTACCCATTATCTGCCCGGTTCCCCTTACCTAGCATAATCTAAAGGTCAGGGAGCAAACAGCAGCAACTCAGGAAAAGTGAGATTTGTGATACAGCCAAATTGATCTCCTGCCATATTTGTGGAGCTGAATATTGTTTTAGGGATGTTGTCTATATTCACAGTCAGTCATCATAAATGGAAATCAGCTGCTGGGATGCTTGGAGCAGAAATTACTGTCATGAATAACTGAAACATTAGACAAAGATTTCACTGGTGCTACTTTGATTTGTTTGCTTCTCTATAAATAAATTAAATTGAATGTATAACGGAGAAAGGAAGCAAATACGCATTTACAAGATTTCAGATTGTACTGGAGAATAAGCAGAGGAATATGAACAACTGAGAACTTCTGCTGCTACAGCACACCAGGCTGCGGGGCAATTAAATACAGTGAAATGCAAAGATGAAACCAAACAACCACGCAGGAACCACACATCCAGCATCAAAGTAATGTGCAGTACAGCAACATAAATTATGCTTAATGATAATAGAGGAAGCCAGAAAGGAGGAGAAGAATGAGAGGTAGAATAGCACATTCACCTCTTAGACTGCTTTATTTAAAATTTGAATTGCTAAAAAAGAAGGGAAATTATTCTCTGCCTCATTCATAACCACTCCGGTTCTGCGCATAAAGTATTTTAACTGCTATTAAAGTAATTGAACGAATGAAACTGGTTCCCAAATAGATCTGATGTATTGATGCTGCAAGTTCAAACAGCAACAATTCGATTCGCGGAGCAGCGAAACCGGCCGCTGCGCAGCTCTACCCGCGGGGCGCGGAGCGCGTCCCCCTGCTGCCACCTGCCGACCGGCGACACCGGGGCTGCCACCCCCCCCCCGGGCCTGCCACCCCCCCCGCTCCCTCCCGGAGTGCCTTCATTCCCTTATTGCTGGGAGACAAGCATCAGCTATGAAAACAGGATCTCTGGGGTTTTTGCACTGCTTGTTTGTTTTCCTCTTTTTTATTTTTTTATTTTTTTCTTCTTTTTTCTCCCCTCCCCTAATAATTCTAATTATTTTGGAATTAAGAGTGATGTGGCAGCCTGCAGCCCTGCGATGTCCTTGAAGATTGGCTCAGCTCTCATGTGACCTTGGGAAATGGCCTTTTTTTAACTTGAAAGTGCTGTACATGCAAGCCCCCAAAATAATGGAACCCTTTGAAGTCACTGTGGAATATTATAGACATGAATTGAAGTCCAAAGAAATGCTTACAAGCTGCACTGACATGACTTCATCCACCACTTTTGGTCTGTTTACTGATGCTCTTTAATTTGTTGATGCCCTTTCTACAATGTGATTCTGAACAGAGGAAATCTCCAAGCACCTCAGGAGAAAAAAAAAAAAAGGAAAAAAAACCAAACCCAAACCAAAAAACTGAAGATGCTACATTTTTAAAAGCTCTTTTTAAATCTTCCTCCCTCTCCCACCTTACTAAAGGCTTTTTACAAGTGTATTAGCTTCATTAAAGAGTCAAAAGAAAATCCATCAGCACTTTAAGTGTTTTCTCTCTAGTGATTCTGAGACATTTATGGACTTGGAAGATGCACATTTAGGGCATCCCAGACAGTGATAAGAATGTATAGGGACCTTAAAACTCACTACGCTTTTTAACTTTGTGAGTTAGAAAGACTTATATATTAAACAGTTTTAAACTGGAAGAGGGGATATCTAAATTAGATATTAGGAAGAAATTCTTCCCTGTGAGGGTGGGGAGGCACTGGAGGAGGTTGCCCAGAGAAGTCCTGGATGCCCCATCACTGGAGGGGTTCAAGACCAGGCTGAATGGGGCTTGGAGCAACCTGGTGTAGTGGGAGGTGTCCCTGCCCAGGGCAGGGGGGTTGGAACTCAATGATCTTTAAGGTCCCTTCCAACTCTGACCATTCTATGATTCTTATTGGTTGAGGTCCTCCTAAAACACAATAAACCATACATCTCTCGAAATCATCTTTAGTTTTAGCAAATTTTATAATCACAGTCACTAACATGGCACCTTCTGGGAGAGAAATGTCTTTGGTTCTGAGGATTACTGTGTCTCAGCCTGTTAGGTTTTGCAATTAAGGCATCTTAGCTTCAAAAGATTCTCTTTTCGTTAAAGATGGCTGTGCCACTTGTGAATGGCATCTGTGATTAAACTAGTAAACGCTCCTTGCCTGTGCAAGCTATGGGTAGGAGAGCAGAGCATGTGGGAGATTTATGGATACTTCTCATTTCCTGTGTGCCATTTGCCAGGAGCAAGTAGGGTTCAAGAGAAAATCCCTTGGCCTTTGCCAGGCAAATGCAGGATTGGCTCTGCCAATACTAAGCAGCTATTTCTAGACAACGTAAAAAAGAGCTGTGCTCAGCTCTTTCACCTTGGTGAATCAATAGATTACGCAGAGGTGTGATCTACTTTTATTTGACAAAGTGGCTCTATGGAAAAAAGCAAAATAATGCAGGTTTAACCCAGTGTGCACCAGGGAAATTGCTAGTCTGTGTCTTGGAGAAGGTACTGAGGACACCCCCAATTTTACAGCTCTCTTGCACACTTGACAATTTGGATTTTTATTCATTGATTCAAGCATTTGCAGTTCAGCACCAAAAGGTCCAAACCTCTCTGGTTTTCATCCAGACTTGTTTATTTGCAAGACAGTTGGCCTACAGAGTTTCTGGAAGGTGGGCAGAAGACTCCTATGCCTCCTCCCTGCAGCAGTTAGGCTGTATGGTATCAAGCAGGGCCAGCACCTGAGCAGAACTATGGTTTGTTTACAGGGGGGAGAGGTGGCAGTTGGAGCCTGAACGAAGGCAGAAGCATCTGCCAGCAGCTCTGGCCTTACCCACCACCCTTGGCTTGGCAGATACACCCAGGTAGCGTGTATGGGTTGATTGAAACAGCCACAAATACGTGTTCACAGCAACTGTAACACAGTATCTGGGGCACGTCCCCGTTGTTGCACTGCGGTTGTCCAACTGCAGACCCACTTCTGCTCAGAAGCCATCCATCTACAGATGCTTCTGTGTAACTACGCCAATGCTGAAAAAAAAAAAATCCAGATATGACTTCTTAGTGTCAACACAACAGCACAAAAATTTGTCATAATAGCTTCAAGGATAGGGGCTGCCTTCTAGCAGGTTGCCCAGGAGCATTACCATGAGGCCGGATAGCGCTGCCTCATGCAGAGTGCTAGGGGACATTTGTCTTCTTGGAGATACCATCAGTGACCATTTGTAGGATTCCATTCAGCCTGAAATCTGGCTTGTTTCTGCTCCCTAATGGTTGAATCACATGGGTTTGTCATCTACCCAGCACACACAGAGATGCATAACAACACCTAAGCCAGATGTCTCTTGGTCAGCACTTGAATAGGAACCAGAAGGCACGAAAGCACGTCAACAGTCATGTTTACCCAAGCTAATACCTTTAGTTAACAGCTAATACCTTTAGTTCTGGGCTCACTCAGAACTGACTCGGGTAACTTCTGAAGAGCACTGCCTTATACTGCAAAGACTTGCTCCATTTTTACCAAAGTTTAATCTTTTGCAGGTCACGATGCAAATTTCCTGATTTTAGCCAAGTGATCAGAGTTTAAACTACTGCTGCACGAGCTGCAATTTTTTAATAACTGAAGCCATTTCCTCACATTAAAACCTGTTTGCCCTGATTTCATGAAGTGGCTACATCTACTAGGCAATGCTGAAAACTGAAGAACAAGAGAAAGTAGAAATTGAGAGGACTAATCCCTTATTTTACTATCATGGTTCCTATTCTCTGTTCCTTAATTTCAGAACTAAGGTTGCAACTCAATTATTAAGTGTGTTAAATGAGCTCTGCATTAAGTGCATAGCATACAGCTGGGAACGTAAGGTTTTGGCCAAGAGGACAACACTAATTCATTTTCCTTCTTTGCACTCACATAATTGCAGCCTGTGATATTTACAGTACTTTGGTAAATAATCTGACACGCTTCACCACGTTCTTTTTAAGAAGCACTCAGCTATGCTGAAGCATAAATTTATTATCTCCCATTCACACAAATTCTGTCATCTAAGCAAATCCTGTAATGGTTGAACGATTTTACTAGGAGCACAGATTTCTTGACATTCATGCCGTGTATGAGGAACTTTACTTACATGGATGTGCAGACACTTATTAGGCTGCATTAACAGCACAAAGGACTTCGCAGGAGGAAAGAAACTCAAGTTAAATGACAGGAATAATCTTGGTAGAGGGGACGTACTGCCATTGCCTGAGATGGATTTGATGTGGTTAACCCATAGTAAGATTATTCATTTTAACTTTGAGCGCTTGAATGATAACAAGGGATCTTAATCACTTATTTGTCACTGAAAGACAAATTCTCCACTTGTGCTATATTCCTTCAGACTCCCCAGCAGGGCACACTGTGGCTGAGCCACACAGCACCAGGAGAGCAGCCAGTGTGGCTTTCTTCAACCCATAGAACTTGATGGTCAACTACTGACCTCTGCAAAACCTGCTTATTTTACCATTTCTGGCAAAAAAAATGCTGCTGCTTGAAGGAGTGCATCAAAACAAATCCTCAAATGACATTATGAGTGTATTCCTGTTTCTACTTTTAAACAGGCACAAGGGTAATGTCATGCACCAGTGACATGGGCCAAGGTCATTTCAGAGTGAGCTACTCTGTACGTAAACATAATTCTAATCTCAATTAACACTTACAGTTCATCTCTTAATGATTAAAGCACTCAAGTTTTAATGGAAAGACTAACATGGCAAGGAGAATAAAATAATATCATTAAGTTCTTTGCTGTGACAAGTTCCTGTAAGCTTACCAGCAGAGTTTTTTAATCTTCTACCTGCAGCAATAATCAGAGAGAAATTTCAATTTTTAACATGAGCTTTCACCTCGCTGGAAATGAATTTCAAAGCAGCTTTGCAAGTCCTGCTGGTTTTCCTCAGTCCCTAAGCAGACAGCAATTATTGATTTAACTAATTTCTTAGGAAGATGGGTCAAGTTTCAGGTTAAACTGCACTTTGTAAAAATGTAGTGTCATGCAAAAGGAGAGACAGCAAGGGATCAGCAACCTGCAATTCACTTCCTTACAAGTACATTTACTGTGTCAGCACTTACAGAAAGCCCGTGTGGTTTGTGTGTAACAAAATCCTCTTAGTCTTTTGTTGATCAAAGAAACAGAAATATCTGCTATGCGCATTCCCATTCTTGAGGAATCATAGCCTCTTTGGGAGGTCTTCCCAAAAACCCTATGTCCATGGTTTTTACTGTATCTTATGAACTGCAAGTGCAAGAAGCGCTTGCTGGGGGCCAAGGAAGAACCTGCAAGCCACTGGCTCTCACTGCTGCAGCCTGGGGCCAGTGACTCTGTGGACCATTGCCGACTCCAAAGGGAAAGGACAGACACTGGCTTCCCTTCGGTGTGTGAAACCCCTGAGGGCACATCTAAAGTCCTAAGCTCCATCCACCCTGCATCCTCTGACACACGGCACCTTGTCTCACTGCATTTTTACATGCGAGGACTAAGATTTTATCTCCCTGCTCTTGAGGGAGGAACTGAAGGCTCTGAATGCTGCAGCAGTGACCTGTAACCCCATCAGACCTCACTTCATGGAAAGGAAGAGCTTTGGGGGCAAAAAACTCTTATTGAACCTACATTTTTTCACAAGGGATATGAATAGGGTCTCGTGACTGCAAAACGTTTAGATCAGATAGATCGAATCATTGGGCCAACATTAATGGTATGAGTTTCAACAAGGGCAAGTGCCAGGTCCTGCTCTTGGGCCACAACAACCCCATGCAGCGCTACAGTCTTGGGGAAGTGTGTCTGGAGCTGCCTGGCAGAGAAGGACCTGGGGGTTCTGGTTGACAAGCAGCTGAATATGAGCCAGCAGGGTGCCCACGGGGCCAAGGAGGCCAATGGCATCCTGGTTTGTACTAGTGTCGCGGTTCTCACCAATCAGAAAAAGACAGATGATCCCTCCCTTTCCCTTTTAAGAAAAAATAAAAAGAGGAGAGGAAGAAATTAAAGAGATTCAGGAGTTTAGAAAAAACTAAACTAGTTTAATAAAAACATAAATAATAATAATAATATGATGAATAATAAAAAGAAAATTTAAAAAAAACAGGGACAGAAAAAAAACCCTATATGGTATAATACAAAACCATATCAAGCTCCCAGGATGACAACCACGTCACCAGCAGGCATCGGGAAAAGTCCCAGACTGGACTTGGAAGAAACTCTGTGACAGATGGTGTCTCTTGCCTTTCAGTTTCGACCCTCAAAACAGGCTGGTCTGAAAAACAGGAATTTTGGAAGTTATTCTTCTTCCTGGAAGTATTGTATTCTTTAAGTTTTCTTTCTCAGGTAACCCTAATCCAGCAATACTGAAACAAGATCTTCTCTTCTTATCTTTCTTCTCTGTGGCTCCTCTCACAAAGACATCCAAAAAACATGTCTGGAGAAGACAAGTTGACCCTCTCACTACAGTTATCCTTCCAGAAGCCAAGATAATGCCAGCATTAAGACAGATCACTTGAAATTCAGGTGGCTGAAGGGAAGCAGTAAGTTGGCAGCTGCAGCCAAGCAGGGGCTCCTCAAGAGGGATGCGAGGGGACAGCAGAGCTGGGTGCCTTCACCCAGAGACAGAGCCACAATAACCACCTCCTTTCGGGCCAGACATAGCAAATATAGCACAGTTAGGTTCGACAGCTGGCAAAAACACTGCGGGGAGCAACGTCTGAAGTCACGTTTCTTGTACTTGCTAGTCCCTGGTCTAGTGAGTTATAGAGAAATATTATCAAAATATTAAACTCTCTACTAAAAAAAGGATGTTGAATCAGATTCCAACCCATATTTGGAACTATTAAATTATGGAGTAGCACTGATGTTATCTGCTGACGTTTCATTCAGCAGAAAAACTTACTCAAGAAAATAAGTAAAGAGGTAATGTTTTAACAGATTTGAGGTCAGGGTGATTAAAAACGTGCAGCTCTGCAAGAGGGAAGCGTGGATGCAGCGTGGAGTGCCAGGTCTCTAAGGATCTGTGGTGGTGACAGACACCAGTATCTGAACCAGCTCTGAACTTACATGAAATCCATCTGCCAGGGACAGTAGCTCCTGGAAAACTGAAAGGTGGAAACTGGGAGACCCCACAGAACCTGGCAAAAGTCAGACCCAGCCCACACACCATTTCTTTTTATAACCAGTTATAATCCAGGTCGCCCACTTCTTCCTAAAAATCTCAGCTTTCTTCTCCTTTCCATCTCCTTTTCTTTTTTTCTTTTATTTCATTTTCCTGTTCCGGACTGAAATGTGCTGTAGTGCCACAGGTTCAGCTTGGGATCGAAGCAGAGGCCATGGCTCTCTGCCTTTTCTGCCATGTGCACATAAAAGGTCCATGAAGGCAAGGAGACAGAAGAGCATAACTGACGTGGTAACAAGGAATAACATCAGATCTAGTGAGCCAGTGGGAATGGGAAGTGATCGGATGTAGAGACTTTAAAAGGTTCTCTGTAGGCTGGAGTTAGACATGCTGCATTTTTAAAGACTCCTGAGATTTCATACTATGAACATTTCAAATTATACTCAGTTTAAGTGTCACAGTATCCTCTCAGCCTGAATCTACAAATCCATGAATTTAGGATACACTCAGAATGAACTTTCTGAAACATCCCAATTGCTTAGCTTTTAGAAATTAAAAACTTAAGATGCTTAAGGATGGTTTTGATCTATTGTTTCACAGAGGATGTGATACGACTGGGCAGGGAGACCAGATAACATAAGAGAGCAGACAGGGGGTGCCCCAAAAATGCACTCATGGATACAGAGGTGCCCTAAAACCACTAATACTTAAGAGAGGTCAGAGTCCATATAATATTCCAGGCTAGCTTAATGCTGTGCCATTGAGGGTAACAGCCACAGCTGTAATCCCTTCCCTTCTGTCATGGTTTCAGCCAAATTTACCAAAACTAGATTGACAGATGGTCCTTCCTCCCCCCAGAAAGAAAGGAGAAGAAGAGATAAGGAGATTTAGGAGTTTAGAATGAACTAAACTACTTCAATGAAGTGTTAATACTAAAAANAGGGCATCTCTGCATCATCCCTTGGGATAATCAGGTCTTATCACTGTGAGAGTGAACAGTTTCTGAACAATGTGCTGTTAATTTCAGAGCTTAGTTAGTTAGAAGAGGCCCAGCTAAAGAAGTAAAATTGTAAAACAGAAAATTGGTTTGTTTTACTTCAAACCAAGACACCTCCACACTGCCTTTCTTTCAGAGAGAGGTGACTGATGTTGTTTCCAGCCTGCAACCCACTTCTGACTTTGGGCTAGGACTCACCAGACTGCTCCAGCACCACGTGCAAACCTTAGCACCATAAAAGCTCACCTGTCTGGCTCTGCAGGGCACCAGTCTGGAGTGGTCACAACTGGCTAACCTTTTTCAAAGTGGTATTATATTTACTCATCAAGTGGGTCAAGCAGTTAAGTAACAAAGGGGTTAAGAATTGCATAGGATTTCTTGATGTGGTAAGACGATAATCTGAACCTGATTTCAAGGTTTCTGCAAAATGGACTGATTATAGTCTTGGGCCATGTGAGAAAATTCCCAGAAATAATTAATTATTTGTATCCTGCAGTGCAACTCTCTAAGCAAACCCCAGAGATACACACACAGTTTATAAAGAATGACAATATAAATCTCCCATGTTTCACAGTATCAGAGCAGCCTCCAGACATTTGCTTGATCTGAATTACTGGTACTTTGTGAAATGCACTTTGGAATCTCAGTCCCACAGTTTTTCCTGCGACCTACTTACACACAAATTTGAACACAGGCTTTACTTTGAGCACTGGAGAATTCAACATATGCTTGATGTTTATATATTTCAGGGCTTCAATTGCCTTCTAGGTTACAAAGGTTTTCCTGAGCTAACATCTGAACGGTGCAATCAAACAACAGGATTTTATTCACGCTTATTAAAATCAGACCTGCACAGTAGTTCTCTGAACTGGGACCACTTTTTCATGGTCTGACGAGCCAAAGAGCACATGTTCAGGACTTGTGCTGCTTTAGGCTCTATAGAGTTTGAATTTTAGAGACCTAACACTGTTGAAGAACTACTACCAGAGATCAACATACATCCCAAGAAAGACAATATTACTGCACTGTTTCTTAGCTTTCATACATAAAAATAAAATAAAAGGTAATGACCCAAAGCCCCTCAGATGTCTCTAACCACTCTCCAAACTCTTTTACTCCAGAAGAGAGATCGGCAGTAAATAATCTGTTCTGACTGGTTTGTGTATTGTTGAACAACACACAAACCAGTCTGTGCAAGCCAGGAGAGGACTGTGTCCTTGCTGTACAGACCACTGGTTGTTCTACATGGTCACATAGAACAGACTCCTTGCCACCTCACACCTTCCCTTAATGCAAAGTAATAGATTAAGAAGTTGGTATTTCAGTGTTCTTAGTAGACATTGGGTTGCAGCAAAACATTTTACTATAAACCTGGTTATTATAACTATTACAACTTGTATACTTATGCATATGTAAGTTAGGTTCTTAGCAACCTTCTAAGAAGAAAAATAATCACAAAGAAGGGTTGATTCATGCCACTCCTAATTGAATAAAAACAGTTACTTACACTAATTTAAGGTAGATAACTGCATTGGAAGTATCTTGTAGTTTCATATACAACTACTCTAAAATGAGAAGTTGAATGTTACCTTCAGTTTTCAAAACAGTGGCCTAACAAAATTAAGTTCCTAAATAGATCAGGAATTGCCTACATGCTTATAACAAAGACTTAAGGAAGTGAGTCATAGCAATGTTTATGTTAATACAAGATTCCCATTTACAGAAGTATAATTTCCTTTGATGAGTTTTACAGAATTATTTCTTAGCTTGCAAGTGATAAAATGTACATTTGAGAATTCTAACACATTTATTCTGTTTGCTATATGGGAACAGATCAGCTCACTGGAAGCTTACATGACTTCAATTCCCAGCTTTAGCGCTACTGTATTATTAAAGAGTTGTTTGAGATCTTCTTTGTGCAATACATAATATTACCTTAAAAAAAAATTTAAAAAAAAAAAGGGACATGATGAAGAGCCTACACGTCATATGAAACTATAGGATGTTAGAAACTGGGAGCAAAAATACTTTTATTTCAAGCATTCCAGTATTTATGCAATGAAATCAAAAGGCAAATGTTGAGTAGTATTTCATTAATTTCTCAGGTGAAAAACTAGACTCACTGAGGAAACCGAAACCTCATCTCCGACCCTTTTGTGCCGGCCACCTTCCAATAAACCTACTATTGAACCTAAAACTGGCAGTGCCCAGTCTTTCTGCAGAATGCTACAAGCCAATTTTCCACTTACAATACTCTGTCACTAATTTCATTCTTATCTCTGTTCACTTACAAGGATTATATATGGATTATAACTGTGAGAAAAATGTAGTTTCAATCCGGTGGAAAGGGAGAGTGATGGCAGGAGTCTCAGTACTCCAGAGAATTAAGATAAAGTTTGGTATTTATCTCAAGGGAAGGGCTGGTATAGTTATATTTTATTTATTCAAATGGTTTATCGCATTTGCTGTTACAAGACTGATTTTGTTAAAATTCAAGTGTTTCTTACTGTCAGAAATAAAAGCAGAGCTGCTGAGAGGTTACTGCTCTCAGACCAACCTTGCTGCAGCTTTCACTTCACTGTCAGACTGGGTAGGAGCGGAGAAAAGATACAGGTTCTCTGGTATCTCATCAATAACTAGAGAGAAGCTTGACTGGCTCTGCAGATCCTATTTGCAACCACACTGCACTGTATTTGTGGCAAGGTAAAAGAAGATTTTTTGGTTGCCTATTTACACAGTTTTATTCAAAACATTCCAATGAATCCACAAGGTTTCAGTATTCCAACTCACATGTGCACCAGAAGTCTGTGCCAGTGTCACATCCCACATCTTGTAACATAGGGTCTTATGTGTTCCTGTTTTCCCAGGAAAGGGTCAGTATATTTGGGGGTGGGTTTGACAACTCTTGAGTTCACTTGGAGGTAATTTCTTACACACTTCAGTAACTCACCCTCATTAACCTTTCAAAGATCTCCCAGTCCCACCATAGCTATCTCTGTATTCCATTGCTAAGCTTCCACAATACTTCTGGATTTCCAGAAGACTCAACCCTCTTGTATTATCATACCAATGTCAAGCTCAAGACTCAGATTTTTCTACATTCCCAGCTGGCCTCTAACCACCTACCTCTGCCTCTGACCTCCTACAATCTCCTGTAAGCTGTGTTCCACTTCTTCCACTGCTGTCGCTGCCCTTGTTGAGACTCACGGTGACCCTTTGCAGCTCTCTCCCACTGCAGCAACCCACTTCGATCCTAGGCAGCTCTTCGGACTGTACCTCCATGAAAAAATTGACTATTTATGCTCCATGTGTTTAATTGCTGACTAAATGCCTGTAAAACTTATTTGTAAATATTTTTAAAGCAACTATTTTTCATATTGCATATTGACACTACTGTACTTGCTTAATGCTAGAAAGAAGCATGTAGGAACACATCTACATGAAAAAGTACACAATATAAAGTGACATTGAATTGATAAAGGCAATGGGAGAGGTACTGATATCTTACTGGATCAACAGATGCAGCTGGAAAAGGGAACAACCTTTCTGAGCTCACAAGGCCCCAATACATAATTGAGTTTAACTGAATGAGGTGAATCCACCAAACCCTCTGAAAGAATAGGTTAAGAGAGAAGGGGGACGAGAAAACCCAATAAAGAAATAACTGTGGATGTGTTTCTGCACTGCCTCTGTATGTGGACTATATATGGAACTACATGAAAAACTGCTGAATGCAAATCTAGCATCCAATAGGATCTATTAAAAGAATTTTCTTTTCAATCCAACTCTTAGTAAAATGGTCAGAGTGTTGCCTTTCCAAGCAAACATTCAGCCTTTGGACAGACAAGCTCCCCAGGGGTTCTAACCCTTCCCAAGGCTGCCAGAAGGGCCGGGGGATCCATATCTGTTGTGCTGCACCCTGAGGAGCTGCACATAGGTTAGAGGTGAACCAGCCTCTGGCTCACATTGAAAGCTTTGTATGATGCACCTAGTGCACTTACTGCAGACGAGGTGCTAAATTCTGTGATCCCAAACCCGCTTTAACAGTTATAGACCAAGAAATACTGATATTTTCCAGAGAAGTGTATATAATCAATCTGCTAAGAGGTCCTGGCCCAAAACAAGCTGAGGTCACCAGAATGATATCCTTCTGACCACAGCTCAACCAAATCGTATCTCTCTCAAGTCAAATAAGCAAAGCAAAAAATCACCACCACTTTGTTTTATGTAGCTTTTTTCCCTCTGAAAATCACTCACTCGAGGGGCAGGACTAGGTTCAAGAGAGAAGTGTGAGTGCTGTTATGCTCGGCCAGGACTCAGCACATGGTAAATATATTTCACCTAAGCACATCTACATGAATAAGCATTGTACGCGTTTTCCTTCTTCAAATGCGTATTAATGAATTGGAAAGAGGGGTTAAAATGGAAATCACAATTACGTTTAAACTTTCCCCTTCTGATGAAGTGTGCTTTAGCCATTGTCTATTTTCCTATAAAAAGCTGTGACTGGTGAAATCTGTGGGTTCAAGTTCAGATGGCTCTTTTCTCTTTAAATTATACCACCTTGACTATATCTAGGTGATAATAAACCAGCTACCTACATTTCCCTCTGATCTTATCATGTACCCCAGCTGACACAGTGAAAAGTAAGCAAAGTTGGCTTGATAGGCAAAACCATTAAAAAAAATAAAAATCTTTGGATTTAAAAAAAAAATATGTGTAAATTACTATGACAGAAGGAGGCTCAGATAAATCAGGAAACATCAAAAGAAAAAGCAACTTTAAAGACATGGAGAAATGTCTGGACTCAATTGCAAGAGCCGCACTCTCCCTGTGAGCCTCAGACATGCCTGTTCCCGGCATCATCTCTCCAGCACAATGCTTCTCCAAGAGCTATTCGCTCCTCTGCAAAGTGGAGAAACTGGTCAGATTTGGGTCTCATCTGTATTTCATAGAGTCATAGAATCACATAGAATCAATGGTTAGAGTTGGAAGGGACCTTAAAGATCATCCAGCTCCAACCCCCCTGCCATGGGCAGGGACACCTCTCACCACACCAGGTTGCTCCAAGCCCCATCCAGCCTGGCCTTGAACCCCTGCAGGGATGGGACAGCCACAGCTTCTCTGGGCAACCTGTTCCAGTGCCTCACCACCCTNCTATACCTCAAGGGCCCAAAGGGCCTTCAGAGGCACTGTGCTATGGGGATGAAGTCTCCTGACCTAAACTCTTGAGGTAAATGTGATGGAGGAGGATGGCAACCCAAATGGAATGAGTAAGTGAAAAATTACTTTCCTGCTCTCTGCTTCCTAGCATGACCATTCAGCATTTTCCTATTTCGGCTGTTTCTCAAGCCCATAATAAATGAAGTTTTAGCGAACTGAAAGCCTTTTATTTTCAGAGACGTGCTTCTCTCTTTTCTGTTGTGTTGTCTGTGCTTTTGGGAAAGGTACTATTTAGGTAAAACAGATAAAATATTAATTTTTTAAGAGCCACGTCTCTTCCCCTTCTCTCTCCCTAGAGCTGTCTATGCCTGCCATATAAATGTGCACATCTCTATCCTAGCGAGCTAAGACCATCGCTTCTCATAACTGAACAGGACATTCTTAGCTGTAATCAATTTTACTCAGTATCATGCAAAAACATATATGCTGTTTCACTATTTCTCCAGAAAACAGTCAGTAGTAATGCGTTCCTAGCAGAGATGAACCACTGAATAAATCACCACAGCTCCAAAAATATTTTTTTTCTTTAAATAGTCACAGAAAGTGCTGCTGCATCAGCAGAGAAACTAGCGTCCCTGGATCTAAAAGCAGGCTCGTCTTCTGCCAAAGCCAAGAGACAGCCCTTCTTCCTTTGAAATAGCAACAAGCACAAACTTCTTTGAGTGGTCCAGGTGGTCCAGCCACTGATGTGACAGGCTTTCTAGCTGATACAAGAAGTACCACGGCATGCTTCTGACTGTCTGCAACACTGTGCTTGACGAAGAGATGTAACCACCTCAGACTTCCCACTTTGTGATCAGTTTTCACAGTCAGCAAATGCTCAAACCAGATGTTTGTGTTAGACCCTCACCAAACGGCATGTTAAGGTGTCTGTAACCCCCAGGAAGAGCTCTTGCTTATCAACCCAAGGCAAAAGGCCAGGGAACAGATTTCACTGTTTTCCACACACTGGATGTCACTATGTCTGACAGCCTGCAGTACAAAAATTACCTCTACACTTTAAGAGCTCTTGGAAGCTCCAGTAGCCATACCCCGGTGCTGAGACAGATAACTGGCATGTCACCTGAAGTCCTACTCTCCTACTTGTGATTTATAACTTATCAGTATTCAGTACAAAAATTACCTGCAGTACAAAAATTACCTCTACACTTTAAGAGCTCTTGGAAGCTCCAGTAGCCATACCCCGGTGCTGAGACAGATAACTGGCATGTCACCTGAAGTCCTACTCTCCTACTTGTGATTTATAACTTATCAGTATTCCCAGACAGGAAGCACAGTACAGCAAAACACAAGATAAGCTACTCCAGCCCATCTAGTCCTTTGCTTCAATCATTGCCTGGATTTATCACCTTGAGTTAGAGGACAGGTAACTTTGTGACCTTTCCAATCTTGTCTCTTTATCTAAGGTTGCAAATCATAATGCACAAGCTGACCAGAGCTCTAAGTCATACTAATAAAAAAAAAAATATTAACTTCTAATTAGAAATTATAAATCCTGACTAAGTTTGATTGCGCCTCAATTCCAACCAAGTTTTACAGAAATGCCCTTCTGAAACCCTGCAGGAAGATTACAGATTCCCTGGGAAGTCCTGTTCTGTGCCACAAGGGGAAGCACATCTTAGCCCACAAGGGCACTAAGAGACCTTTCTATTTAACAGTACCTGTCTAGTAAATTGATCATTTCTGTCCAGCATGAAGAACTGTTGACAGCACATAATGAAAGCTTCTTCATTAAATTAGCCCCTTCTCATGATCTAGGTTATCTTTTTATTCTCAGAGCTTTAATAGTGACTTTGCAATAACAATTACAATAACACTAACGTGTTTATTATTTGCAAAGTGTGAGCACAATTTCCCAAACCTGCAAAGATAAATGGTAGGACAAATGCAATTAACCAAAGAGAGATTTCTTTCAAGTTTTAAATAAATTTGCATAAAAATCCAGGGTTGTTATTTTATTAGTACATAAGTACTACTTTATTCAGTACTTGATCTATGAACGAATGGGATCAGAACTTCAGATAGCATCACTTCACAAAGCCCCATCAACATGCAATGTGTTTCAATGGACCTGTATGTCTTTTTATGGACTTTAAAAATAAGTCACTGGGACCAGACTATATTCTGGAGTGAGAACAGAAACGGAAAAGCAAGGGAAAAATGAAATAAAAAACAAACAAGCAAAACCCCAATTCCCTCCAAACACGAAAAAAAAATAACCAACCAACCAACAACAACAACAACAACAACAAAAAACAATAAAAAAAACAACCAGCCCCCCAAGGCAAAAAAAAAAATAAAAAAAGAAAAAAAAAATCCAAGCCCCC
>VXBW01003042.1:32244-59713 GCA_013400375.1 Thinocorus orbignyianus
ATAAAAAAGAAAAAAAAAACCCAAGCCCCCTCTTCTCCCCCCTCCCCCACCAAAAAAAAAAGAGGAAAAGAAGAAGGAAAAATATTCGCTGAAGCAATTGTTAAATCTCTCTCAAATAGCGGCAGAATCTTCTCCTACAAGAACAGCAATATACTATATACCATATACACTACTACTACACAAGAAAAAAAAAAAAACAGAAGTCAGCTGTTTTAGCTTCATTTGACTTATGAGACCACAGAATTATATACAAGAGAGGAAATTTTGCCACANGTTCTCTCCATGATTTTCTCTTCAAATTACCAAAAGCATCCCTTTCTTAAAGTATTTATTCAGAGTCTAAAATTTAGCATTGACTTTATTATGGATGTTAATTTCAGGTGGTAGGTGAATGTGGGAAATCTGAATGTGTGATTTTGCTATTGATTAACATGACATTTCCTATAAATCCATGTACTTTAAGTTTCAGGATACCAAAGCAGATAAACACTGACAATGAATACTTCAGACTGATGTGGAAAAAAACCCCCAAACCTCAGTAAATATACAGAAAAGCACATCTGAGTGAGATGCAGACCTGTGGTTTATTTTCGGTCAGTACAGTTAAATCACTGCTGCAGCTTCTGAGAGCCACAAACAGGAGCAGTGTCCATCAAAAGCAAACAAACTCATCAAATAGGAGAATTGTTATAGATTACCCTGTGTTTCTAAAGCTACTTGTTAAGTTTTGCTACCTCTACTGTTCATCATTTTAATGACCCAAACGATTACTCCTGAAAGCAGTTTAGCTCTAGAGAGAAGACACTTGGAAATATAGTACTACTAAAAATCAGCCATTCCTGGACCACAAAACCCAAACCCTATTCTGTTATTTACGTCCCATTATTGAGAAAATGATCTTTTTGCTGGCCTCGCCAAGCCTGTAACTTCCTTACCCAATCTGTGGAATTTCACAACAGAAATGCTGTGAGCTCAGGAGTGATGCACAGAGAGCACAACGCCAATACATCGACTGCTCGCCGGGCGGCCAGCCTGTCTGTTTGCATCACGCTTGTGCCCACGGAGCAGCAAGGAAAAAGCAGTAATGGGGGAAGCTGTCAGCCCCAATTACTGCCAGGGTCTTCAGCCTGATGCGATCCCATCTGACATTGCCACCGGCAACCTGCCTCCATTTATAGTCAGCTGCACCATTAAAATTCCTGTTGATAATTTCAGAGTAAAAAAAAAAGTTTAAATGACTGAGCATTCCACTTGGAAAGAGAGGGCTTTTTGGTACATCATTAATAATGTAATGATTTAGACACTTTATTGTCTTAAGAGACACACCTGTTTGAAGAGCACGAGGCTTTCTGTGTATCCCTTTTAAACTGACACATCTGTCTTGGAAAGATGGAGCCCCACTGCTTCTCCCAAATGAAGTATAACCATGATTCCGCACAGAGAAAGAAAAAGATTGATGTGCTGCCAGGAGGGTTCCCTTTGCAAATCGCCTGTGCTTTATTAACTGCAAACCGCTGTGGAATTATATCTCAAAACATGAGGGGTTTTCAGTGAAGTAGTTCAAATAACCTAAAGAATAGCAAGTTGATAAACACAAAATGAGTGTTCACAAAGTTGGGGAAACACCACTAAACTTGCTTAACTAGGAAAAGGAAAAAAAGTTATTGAAATTTTGAGATTATTTCCGAAATACTAGGGATTTTTCAAAAAGTTACTCAAAGCTTCTTTCCCGATAGCTCTTCTTGCAGCACAGCACAATGTGCTTGGTTACAAACCCAACCACATCTGTAAAACCATAGTTCATTAAAAAAAAATTAGAGAGAGAATCAATTATTTTTCCTGCACCACAGTCATGGAAGAGATACCTAGGGGGAAATGCAGCTCTTTAAAATGCAAGAGCATAAGACATGGCATATATAATTGTGATGAATACAAATAGACAGGAAAATGGCTTTCTCTGGCAAATACTACGTTTAGCTTAAGTAGCAAATGTGCTGCTCAGTATGAAGCCTCATTAAGAACATTATAAATTTCTGATGGCCATAGTTTAGAAGTAACTTTTAAAGCATTTAAAAAATTTCTCCTACATCACCCTTTTACTACCTTACAGTAATCCCTCAACACGCTTTTGACTTTCCACAAAATATTTCAACAATTACAGGGGAAAAGGGCAATTTCAGGACTTATAAGATATTCCTCTATGACTAATATTGAAGATTTTTTCAGGTACCCTTTGCCTCTATGGGATCTTTTTGAAAAAAAAAAAAAAGTATTTAAAACTAAGACAGAAAAGAATTAATCAGAAAAAAGGACAAGTACAAAACTTGACTTGAATGAAAGCCTCACTTTAACAATAATTTAACAACACCGGCATGCAAGCACCATGGCAAATACACATTACAACTATTAAAACAATAACAAGCAGATTTTTCAAGAGCTGGTTTGATGTCTACTCAGTCTAATTGTACACTCTCTCCTATCTTCATGATATATAGTTAACCAGCTAATTTCTTCCCATTTTCCACATCTCATCCTTGAAGTGTTCATATGTAGCCCAACTCACTAAATCTTACAGCAAATTTTCACTCATCAGTTGATTCAAACAGGCTTCCTTTTATCTCTTGCCAATACACGAATACCTTACAACCTCTAAGGTGGCAGTAGTCAATGTTGAAGAATGCTGTGAGCTCTGTAGCTGGTGTGTAGCCTCCAAGCATGGAGAAGCCTGTATAGATAATGTAAAGAAAGGCAGAGTACTTACTTCTACTAAAAAGTGTCTAAATTCAGAGTTAAATAACATATTTTTATGTAGTCATAGATCCTGGCAGCTTAGTCAAGACCAATGTCCCGTGGTATGCTGGCTCATGAGAAAGATCTCAGGTCATGAGGAAGATCTCAGATCTCTGCATCCAGCTAGCTGTGAGAGGAAGGAAAGCTGGGCAACGAGGGAGACTGTATGGCATCTGCCAGGGGATAAGCTGAGAGCCAGCAGCAGAAGTTGGTATACTACCTAGTCCAGTGCAATTCATCCTTTGCTGCCTAGAGCTGTGTCTTTCATATCTGTAGTGTCTGGGTTCTAGAAAAAAATAAATCACAATAATTTATTTGGTTGTGTTAACTCTATTAGTTTACTTCCAGCACCAAAGATAAAACTTTCAAGTACAGGCCATCGTAAAAAGAAGACCATATTCATTCACCAGTAGTTGACAACAGAAAAGCTTTGTTTTCCACCTCACAGAAATCTGCTACAGACTTACTGCAAGTGTAAATATCTATTTTTGTTATCTGTGTTGGCACATGACTTGATATATGCATTTGGTAAAGTGCTGTCTTCTCCCCATGCTTCTGGAAACCACTTCCATCCCATCTGCTTCATTCCCAAGTGCTTAAATCTGCTTTGTCTTCAGCATCAACAACTCCAAATAAATAATATATATCCTTTGTTGGCTGATACGGCTGTCAGCCATTTACTACTTCTTCCTCCATCTGTCTCCTCCCAGCTGTTCAATGCCAGCGCTTCTTGCCAACCTTGGTGTTCATCAATGGCACTAACAATACAAAGCATTAACATGGGCTCTTTCCTAAGATGTATCAATGGTCAGATGTCAGTTTTTCAAGCTGAAATTTCTTCCTAGAGAGCCCATTGTCTGTCATGATCACACTCCTACTCCCCTCCAGGAAGATCTCCCCCAGACTGGAGAGGTATTACCTGTGATGGACAGCTTAATCACGTTAGGGATTTAGAGAAGCAAGCTTGACCTGAACAGGTCCATGGGACTGGACAGATTGCACCTGTCCAGACTGGCGATATATTTGCTCAATGGCATAGCAAAGCAGATGCCTATCACCTTTAAAAAGCTGGGGAAAACTGTCTTCAGTAAAATAGAGGGAACTACAGGGGGGTCAGTCTAACCTCACTTGCTTGAGAAAATTATGCAGCAAGTCCTCACAGAAGCCATTGCAAAGTGTATGAAGGACAAGACGATGAGAAGGAATAGGACAGATTTATCAAGAGGAAACCAGTCTTGACCAGCCCAGCTAACTTCCGTGCAATGACTGGCTCTGTATAAAAGATCAGCGAGTGTAATTTTTTTTCTCATTAGCAAAGCTTTTTACAAGACCTTCCAGAGATTCCCAGTAGTCAAACTGGGAAAAGCAGGCTGGAGGAACAGACTAAAAGCAGGTTAAAACACCAGCGGGACTGTTGAGGTTAAGAATAGTGGTTAACGGTTGAAAACTAACTTTTTTCCTGTTCAGAAGTAGAGTTTCTCAGAGCATGGTGCCAGAAATAATGTAAGAGACAGGGCTCTTAGCACTGGATACTTAAGAGCACATTACTTAAGATGCCCTAGCATATTCCATGTGCCTTCCAGCCACACCTCGAGATGTGCATGTGTACCCCATAGCCCTGAGTGGGTATTTCTAATGCCACTGGAGATGCCCTGTGAGAGCAAATAAATGCAGACCTTAAAAAGCGTGGGGTGGGGGATGAGAATTACCCCATTTCACATGCTTAGGGCTATAATTACTAGTGCTTAGACTATTCTACATAACTAGATGAATAGTTTTATATTAGGCTATTATCAATAACTATTTTCATGCTTTCAGGGAAAATCCCTGAGCTTTGGGCATTACTGTTTATATAATCTCTTTAAATATTCATTCAGAAATAAATAGGTTTTACATATCCCTATGGTATCAATCTAAATATAACTTTGATTGACACTGATACTTAAGCAAATTATACTGAGTTGAGCAGAAAATGACAATTACTCAGTTTTATTTGCTAATCATCACCCTATATTTACTGAAGTGGCTAGAAAGACTGTGCCACTTGATCTCTTGCCTTTATAAAAATTACTTTGAAACACTGTATTTGACTTCTTCAGTTATTTTTATTGCCTATCACCAGGCTGGCCACTTTCTTCACAAAAGAATGACAAGTCATGATTATTGGTGTTTTTTACCAAGGGTAAAACAATGAATGTGATGACAGCAAATGCCTTGAGCCTTGCCGCGCTTAAAGTCATTTTGGGGCTGTGTCAGAGGCCAGCTCTGCATGACAGAGCTCTGGCAGCTGGCCATCCTTAGGGTCTTTGAGAAGGGGCTGGAGGAAGTCCAGGCTCTTCCTACGCCAGAGAGCTCTACCTGACCCTCTCTTCTGCCCTGGGACAGGTTTGGAGCTTAGGCTCTTGACCTCAGGGCCCTGCTGCAAAACGGGCTGCAAAGAGCCTTGCCTGTATCAGTAAGATTGTTTATTATCAACAAACTCTACTCCACATCAACATGGAATCACCTATCAGGGTCCAAGGTTTCTTTTCTCTCAAGATACCCTTTAACTATTCACACCTAAGGAAAAAAAAAATATATAGACAGGATCATTCGGGTTGGAAAAGACCCCTGGGATCATTGAGTCCAACCATCTACCCTAGTCTCCAAAGTTCTCCTCTACACCATATCCCCCACCACACCTCAACCAGTCTGAANCATTTCCCTTAATATCACCACCAGTTTCACCCACCTCTACAGACTCCAGCAGCCAGGAAAAGAGTTAATGTCTAACAGTACAGGACCCCTGACATTAATCTATGGCTCAGGTATGCATTTAAAAGTTTTCATGTCTCTCACCATTTAGTGTAGAGAGAAAAAAAAAAACACAAACCCAAATTTTCAGCAACACAGCACTAGATATTGAACAAAGCTGACTTGTTTTCTCCAGAGTAAAATAATTTAACCTCTGAATCAGAGTTGGTCTTTTTGGTTTAGTGATTTTAAGGCACTTTGTGCACCTGGGCTTTGTCATGGTGTGTATAAATAGTAAATGGAAGAATCCATTGTTCTGAACTCTAAAGGAGCTAAGGGAAACACAGGTAAATAGGGAACACTTCATCAGGAGGAGAACAGAAGAGATGCAATTGTCGCAACTATTAGTCACACATATCTCCTTCCTCTAGATATTCCCACAAATTCTGGGGAAATATTAAACTTTCCAAAGCCACAAAGGAACAAGAACAGAAAAGAGAGATTTTGTTCTAGGCACAGAGTGACCTTTTCAAAAGGGAAAGCATATGTCCTCAAATCCAAGTTGTCCAGTCTTGCTGAAATATCACTACTAAGTCATCTCACAGGATGAATTATGTCTTCTGGTAAAATAGGAAACAGAAGTCTGACAGCTGACTGCAATCTTAAATTTCATGGAAAATAGCAGAGCACACTCATGGCCTAGGGTTCTTCAGCTTACAATAAAACCCTTTTGTTGCAGGACTAAGACTTGGCCAGAAGAAAAAAAAAAAATCTCATAGGTGTATTTTCATATGAAATTAATGAAATGGTTTTGAAACATGAAAAGCCCTGATGACACGTTCAAAATATTTTTGGCAACAAATATTTCTGAAATGTAAACCCTGTTGGATAGTCTTTTCTTGAAAAAAGACTCTTTCTTTTCATCTTTCCATCCCTCCATCAGCCTATCTGTATTCCTAAAATATCATCGTAATACCAACATGCTGTAGAATCATTAAACAACTGCTTATTTCCTTACATTTAGGCTAGTCATTTGAGAAAAGCTTCATGAGTGGGAAAAAGAAAATCTCATTAAATTACCCAGAAAGCCAAATTTGACTTCTAGTAAGAAGTTCCCTTTGGCCCAAGACCATGTTTCTAGGTCACATACTAGAAGCTTCATCCAAGCAACCTGCCCCATTGAAAGCTGTGAATTGAGTTCAGGTACTGAAGTGTTGCATCACTTGGAGAGACACATTCCTGTAGGGCATCAGCCCTTTTCCTATCCAGTTTTGTGATTCACTCTTTCATCTGTTAGGAATGTAGTTTTCTACTTAATTTACTAGTTATCCATCACCTTATTTCTGCTGGTTTTTGCAATTACAAAAAATTGTAGTATTTCAGGAATTCCAGGGTAGGAGAGAGAAAACTAGGATCCAAGGGATCAATATTTGATGATTTGTTTCAAAAAAGAAAATTGGGTTTACATGTAGTATCTTGTGATTTTTTTCACCAAATGCTATATGTCAAAGTCTGGTTATCAGCAGTTGTGGGAAGAGGGCAAGCAGCCTTCTCTGTACTCCAGCAGTGGATAAAAACAAGAGTAAAAGGCAAAGAGAGCACACACCAGCTCGTATACCACTGCCAGTTAAGGGAGAAAAAGAGAAGAGGATTTGCAAAAATAGAGACCAGGACTTTCAGAAGTTTTGCTTGTAAACCTGCAAGTTGTTCATTAGTTTTGAAAGGGAAATTAAAAGGAAGAGGGCAAGGGTGTCAAACACTGTGATTCTGTACTGTGTCATGTGGGATGTTCCTGAAGCTTTATCTTGTAACAGGAAAGTCTGAATGCAGATACTACAGAGAGAAAGGCAAGGAACAGTCTGCCTGTCTTCAGTGTCTACCATTGTATGCATTAAGTTGGTGGAATCAAACTTTCTATATGTCACATCATTATACGTTTCCTGCTATGCCCGTAGGAATAAAGGAGCAGATGGAGCAACCAGCAGCATGGAGCATCTTGGTGCCTTACCTACAGAATGTGCTGCAGCAAAGGAAACCTGAGGTCAAAGGAAAGGAGACTGTTAACGACACTGTCATCACTTGGAAAAAGAAGAGGAGGGAAACACTGCACGTGTAACAAAATTAAGGGCAAGGACAAAGCGAACACAGAGGGTAAGCTTTGCTCTCAAACAAGCTAATAAATTGCTGAAGTGAACTTCCGTTCAGGAAAGACAGAGGAAGAAAGAGATCTGCTTTCATGGCTTAGAAATCCTACCACCAGCCCACATCAAGAATTCATTCCTACTGGCACACACACAATAAAGAGAAAATACTTGTGCCTACATCCTATTCTAGGCTTTATTTGAAAAAAACTAATATATATGAGTAACAGAATTTTCTTTCTTATAACCTTTTTAAACTGTTACAAACAATAACATGCAAATAGAAAAAGCAGGTTACTTGTCTTGTGGCTTATAATCATGTATGGAAGTTATTGTGCACATATTTTTGTGCCCTAGAAAAACATGCGCATGGGTCTTTAAATACTCGTAAGTCATCAAACACAGGCACAAAGTCAAACTTACACAGTACAATTCAATTCTAGAGAGCTTGCTCTGATCTTTTTTCTTCAGCACAAAATTAGTTAAAGTGACCTTAACTGGGCTGGTGTCAATCCCTTTGTGCCAAGGAAACTACACAGAAGGGAAACATTGTTTAATATTTACAAGTACTCTGAAAAAGAGAAAAATGACCTTTCTTAATTATATGTCATTAAATGAATGGTAATACTGGGGCAGAATATGCATCTGAATAAAGTTATAGTCCACATGTGTCTGGTGAAGTCAAGTTTTCTGGGCTCAATTCTCTGACTAAACATCGGTAAAAAAACCAGGAGTTGCCCTTTTGAGATAAATGGAATTACCTTGTTTTATATCAGCAAAAGCTGTACAAAACCAAGCTCTCTGATCCTAGAATTGCTGGGATAAGTACATTTAAAGAATTTATAAAGTTCTGTGGAACAAAAAAAAAAAAAAAAGAAAAAGAAGCGTTTTCACAGACTTGTACTCAGTAGGAGGTGCAGCTCTATATTAACTTTCACTCAAGAAATGCTTCATTATCCATGATTATAAATTCATTTGGCATAATGGAAGGACAAGATAAATTATTCAAAAAAAGATGTAAATAGTTTATATGCTATCAGTAAGTTCTCAAGGACAGGGAGATTTGGAATATTTTGAGGCATAAGGTTAATTACCTATCTGATGTGAATTCATACATAGATTTTTTGATTTGAAGTACGATTATGCTTTTAAAATATACACAAAACAGGATGTTACAGTCTGCTTATTTTGTTTTCTTAATCAAAGCTTTAGTACAGATAAGGGAATACACATTTCTTTGATTATTTCTCCTGCTGATAATTTTCAAGGCAAGCTGTGACTTCGTTTGATTCAGCCATGCTGGAATACTTTGAGTATTTATGCTAGATTTTCTCCTCCTAAATTTGTGGGCTTGTTGCAAATGAGGGAAGATACAGCACGAAGATACAGATGGATGCAGAATATCAACTCAGAAAATTCAGAGGGTGTTCAGAAAATGCAAATGAAGGGAAAAAAATGCTTCACATGAAAAGTTTTTTTTAAATACATGTAATATGGTTAACTACCCCTACTACAGCTGCAGAACGTGTCTACATTTGTTGGACAAAGCACAGTAAAGGAGTACGGGATGGAAAAAGACATGGAAAAAGACACATACCTGCATTGGCTGAAGGTGTGATCTCCTTTCTACTTTGCTGAATGCTAAGGCAAACATTCACATTGCTTTGCTTGGGACTTAAACCTGAAGAAGAGAATCCCCAGAGTGGGTCTTCAGGGAGTTATGCAGCAGGAAAGCAGGTAGAGTATGAGTAGAAGGGGAAGCCAAGGGCTAAATATGAGAATCCCTTCCCTAAGATTAGATATTTGACCCATTAGTTATGCTTTCCTAGTCCTTTGCAGCATAAATCAAATAGCTATGAGACAAAATATAAAAAGAGATCAAAATATCCCTAGTGTTTAGAAAAGACACTCATTGCTATTTTCCAAGTGTAAGCACTTGATCTTTTCTGGAGAGCATTTATAGACTTCTCAACTGACTAGTAGTCCTCCCAACCTCAGCACAGGCATAGAATAGCTCAAATAAGCAGGGTCATAGAGCTTTGAAACATACCTTAAAACATAGCACGTATTTCTAACACTACTCAACATCTGATATAAAATTAAATTTTGAAGAACGCTTATCACTCTATCACATGATCTATACTGTCAAGGCTTTCATAGCCATGACATAAATTCTGAGCCAAAAATCACTTTGCCTTTAACAATTACTCTATCTGCTGTGACTAATGTCGATTATTTTCCCAATGATTATATTTTGTTTCATTTTTACAGGATTTCTGTTCAACACTATTGAACGCTGTTCTAAATTGGTTCAATACTCTTAATTAATATTTGTGTTTCCAAGACATTCTAATGTAATTACAGGAACATTAATCTGTCAGCAGTAATTGGAGAAAGGTTCACAGACTGTCTGCTCTCAGTGCATTTAATAGGGTCACTCTGTCACAAGAAACCAGTGGGAGATCCAGGTTGAAGCTCAGACTCTTGGTCCTTCTTTGATAGAGAGAATATTCCTGCCAAGGCAGTAGAACAGCAAAGGACAATAAGCAGCTTATTCTACCAATTTTCAGTAGCAGGATGTAGACCTGGTCCAAATTCCCCCCCAGAATCAATAGAAAAATTGACTTCCACCAGGCTCAGAGCCATCAAGAACTGGGCTTACTTGCAATGCTGAAACCAAAAACCACCAGGCTAACAGAGCTGAGGGTAACGGCTGGCCCTTTGGCTCATGGGGGCTCTCACAAGGCAACAAGGCTTGAGTTTTTGCAGTTTCACAGAAACCAAGAAGAAAGCGGTGGGGGAGGGAGTATTTGTCTGCTGTACACACTCCTCAAAAGATAGATTCTGTATTTGAATGCCTAATTAATATCCATCCAAACATGCTCAAAGGAGAGGTGTTGGCATCAAGATCTATCCTTCTGTGGTAAATGAGGTACAACTAATACCTCATACCTGCAGACCCTGATACTTGGGACAAGTGTCACTCAACCCATAGGCTTAGCAAGTGTCAGGGCTGACCAGGCTAATCCTTATTTACTTGTTTAAACTTCTGAGTATCTTCATTGGTTTTAATATAGCTGTTTGTGGAACAAGCTGCCATCCTAACAAGGTAACAGTGACAAGGTCTGACCCACTGAAATGCACAGCAGCTTCTCTGTTAATTTAAAGTAGGATAAGGAGTGAAATCCTCCCTGTTCAGGAAAAAAACACACCCTGAACCTTTAAAAGGTGCCGAGGACTGCCTGCCAGCTTGTATCAGAGTAACATGCAGATGACACCAAGTTGTGTGGTGTTGCTGATACACCAGAGGGATGAGATGTCATCCAGAGAGACCTGGACAGGCTGGAGGGGTGGGCCCAGATGAACCTCATGAGGTTCAACAAGAGAAAGTGAAGGGTTCTGCCCCTGGGTCCGAACAAACCTCACTATCAATACAGACCAGGGGATGAGGTGTTAGAAAAAAGCCGTGAGGAAATGGACTTGGGGGTGCTGATGGACGAGAGGCTGGACATGAGCAGGCAGGGTGCACTTGCAGCCCAAAAGGCCAATNCCACGAGGTTATTGAGGCCCCTTCCCTGGAGATGTTCAAGGTGAGGCTTGATGAGTCCCTAGGCAACCTGGGCTGGTTGGGGGTGTCCCTGCAACTGCAGGGAGGTGGGACTAGATGACCTTTGGAGGTCCCTTCCAGCCTGGATGATTCCATGACTCTATGAATATACTATTGCCATGCTCACCCGTTCACTAAACTGTGGCCTGTAGCCTTATACCTACGACCCTGGCATGTGTGCTTTAATTCCAGCTTGTCCCCAGCAGGACACGGTGGAGCTCAACCACCAAGTGAGCTTTGTGACCCAGCCAAGGAGGAGCCCTTGTGCCACAGGCTTGTGTGGCATGGGTTGGTGTAGCTCCGTTGACTTCAGCTATGCTGCTTTCTGAAGAACTACACTAATTTATACCAGCTGAGGCCCTGACCTTTTAATTTGGAGATCAGTTTAGTATGCATCAGTGAATAGGTTATCTCCTTAATTTAAATTATTGCTGCACTATGAAATTATTCAGTACAATTTGATGGTTGACTAAAACTAATGAAAAATTTGTCTCGCTAACATCTTGCACAAAGTTGAACTTTCCAACATTAATCTTGGTAAATTAAGATGTAGTGAAATATGCCTTGTTAGCAAAGGATGATTTGTGTCACAAAGCGAGTGCTGAAGGAATAAAGATTCACTGTTTAACTAGGATGCAGAATCAACGAATTATGTTCGTGTTACTGACCCTCATCTCTGGTGTGAAGATGTAAACTTGTGGGACGCCTTCTCACTGCTGCACGGGTGAGCAGGCTATAGGGAGCAGCACGGGCACACATGCAGCTGCAGCCCCTGGGCCTCCCATAGGATGCTCGACCCCATGCTCACAGAAAGGATGCTTATAAATACCCTGTCCATGAGAAGGGTTGTGCAGGTACATGTAAGGAGAATTGGAGCTGCTCAGAGTTAGTTACAGGAGGGTGTTGAGTGATTCATAGTTGTTTATTAAACCAGAACAGCAGACAAAATGATACCTTTTGCGTTACTCATGCTGAATATTTAGTTCACTTACAATCTGTTAATTATACACCACTAGTAAGTCACTAAACCACTCTGATCCAGATTTGATACAAACTGTGTGAGTTGAGCAGCTTTTCCCTGTGCCACAATGCTGCAGCCAGACATGGCACCAGGCAGTTGGCCAGTGCAAGCCAGGGTGACCCACGGATCACCACCTTTTTCCTACAGCAGGTCTCACGCTGGGTGTGAGAAAACATGGGCATGACGAAATACCACCTCACGCAAAATCATTTCTGCGGGAGGCGACAATTTATAACTTTGGTGGCAAGTTGCAACATATGTGCTCCCTGAGCTACTAGACAGCGGAAACGGCAGGTGGTGCCCACTCTTCCTTTGCCCTTCTTCACCCCATTAAAGAGCTGCTGACCCCAGACCACTACAGTCACCTGAATTTTTGCCATTGCAGCAGGGTAATCATGCTCACTGAGGGAGGAGAAGAGAGGTCTCCTTCCCTCTCATTGCTTCCTAGCACAGTTATAGCAGACAGCCAAAACCTAGCCTATCCACACCCCTAAACAGAATAGTTCTGATTCACAAATATGCTGCGTGCAAATTCTGATTTCCCCTAAGAGGATGCCTCTTCTACAGCCATTTTGCTTTTGAGTGTCTTTGCTGTAAATTATAAAGTGACAGCCATACGACCTCTTCTGTCAAAGCTAGGACTATATTTTTTTTCTGCCACCGCTATTCATCAATATAGGATGCTTACAAGTATTCATCACACATACTCATACATATTCTATGAGACAGCCTTCACATTCACAACTGCTGTCACCATGGCTGAATGTGAAACCATTTGTAAGCCGAAGGAAGGGTCCATACAACACACTGGGAGGAAAAAGTGTCTTTTGAAGATATTTTCAGCAAAATGCCTGGCTAGAGATACAAGGATAATGATTTTTTAGAGAAGTAGATATGTATAATTTTACTGTAACTTCAGTGCCCCATAAGTTGTTTTTGAACTCTGCTTCTAATGGACAGAAATTTCATTATAAACCTGAAAAGTTTAAGAGAACATGGTCCCTTGTTAAATTTACCAAGGTTCACAATTTAATGCTTGGCTGATAGTGCTGTGTCGTGGTTTAGCCTCAGCGGCAACAGAAGCGCCACATGGCAGTCCGTTGGCTCTGCCCCACAGCAGTGTGGAGAGGATGAGAAAGAAAAGACAGACTTGCGGGCTGGATTTCAGATTTGGCTTCAGTACCTATCACTGGGGTCGGGATGGTTGTGGTATCGGCTGCTGTGTCCACCACCAGGCTTGGACTAGTTGCAGCACCTGCTGCAGTATCCACCCCTAGGGTTGGAGTGGCCGCAACACTTACTCCAGGGTCCACCCCCGGGGTTGGGGTGGCTGCAACATTCGCTCCAGTGTCCACCCCTGGGGTTGGAGAAGCTGCAGCACTTGCCACAGAAGTGGCAGAGGCCACGCTGCCTGTGGGCCTGGTTCCCCTCTCTTTCTCCTGGGGATGCTTCACAGTATTGAGCAGTGTCTGGTAGATGCTGGCCAGGGCCCAGCACAGAGCAGGGAGTTGTGCCTCTCTAGAACAGCCACCACATTTTCCCTTCAAATACTCTGTCACTTTATCAGGGTCCTGCAGTTGTTCTGGGGTGAAGTCCCAAACCACTGGGGACGAAAAGGTCTCTAGATACCTCCCCGTATTCTCCCATATTCCGTGCCACCTGTGGCTATCTGGCCTCGGGTCAGATTCCTGGGTGGTAGTCTTAAATAGTTGTTTGACCTTAAACAAGGCCTGGAGCNTGGGCGCCAAAAAGGACTGTCGTGGTTTAGCCTCGGCAGCAACAAAAGCGCCACGTGGCAGCCCCTTGGCTATGCCCCCCAGCGGTGTGGAGAGGATGAGAAAGAAAAGGCGGACTCGTGGGTTGAGATAAAACCTGTTTCCCAGAACAGCAGGTATTGCAGGGAAACAGTAACACGGGTGGAGGATACAAACACCAGCACATACCGACGGCAGCCCGCACCGCCCCGACCGCCACCGACGCCGCCCAGGTGCACCCCGGCGCCACCCGTCCATATATATGCCTATGCCATGATGTCACAACACCCACTTCCGGTTGTGGCCCCTCCCCTCCCCAGCTAGCTCCCTGCTGCCCCTGGGCCTGGCACACATGGGGTGGAATAGCTGTGCCGGATAGAGACAGGGGAGAATCAGCCCTGTCCCTGCTGGAAACCAGGACACACTGTTACAAACATGAAAATAAAACCAGTAATAGCTTGAGAGGAAGAACAGCCAGCTATCCTCTCTATCTGGCAGGGTCCAGTAGCACAGCAGAGCTACTTTTAAACAAGAGTGACTGCCCTGCCTAAAGTTTTACTTCAGCGGCGAGTCATCAAGCAGGATACCAAATCTTCTAGATGTAACTTAACCACTTGAGCTCAGGACCTTTGAATCTTGAGTCTTATTACTCTACAGCCTACACCTGAAACAAGTATAGTTGAAAGAGCAGTCTTATAGGTACAATCTCAAAGGGAAGCTCTTATGCTGTCTGACTTGCAGTGCTGGCTGACCACTTTTAAACCCTCCATTACAAAATATTAATCCCAGAAAGCTCAGTCCTGGCCTTCACAAAGGCTTGCCCCTCTCTCTGCTCAAAAGGGTAGCATCACAGAATGACACAATCTAAAATTCAATTGCACAACCATTGGCCTTGAACAAAACTGTGGAAGTTCAGATATTACTTGTAAAAGACTTACAAATATGAATTTATGCAGAAATTGGTCATCTCAGACTTTCTTTAGAAAAGACTTCACAGATTAATGGAAATAGGATTTTAACTGGGAGAGATGGAAAGCATAAGAACAAGCCTTATTTGCTGTTTCTCAAACTTGGTATTTCCAACATAGCACAATCACAAAAAGTAATGACCTTCACGTGCACCTGCAAACCTCTCTTTGTCCAGATATCTAAAGTTCTCTCCTGAACAAACACTTCTCTCTGTCCAAATGCATAAACCTGGGAACTGCATCCAGATGTTAGAGACATGAGAAGGGTCTGCAGCTGCTAAGAAACCCATTCCCCAGCCCTCCGTAACAACATTCCATTTACATGCAAAGTGGTTTCATGGACATTACTGGTCTCCTCATTTCTTTCTCCCTGCCACCACACATTTTTGTGCTTGCCTGGCACTGTGGGCAGCTTGACTGCAAGTACTTCTGTCTCTCACTTCATTAACTGCCTCAGTCCTCAGCCTCAGGAGGTCTGAGGAATGGCAGGAATAACAGTATGTAGTCTCCAGTATGAGATTTGGGTTCAGCAGAAATGCTTGTAAACATGTCTGCATAAGCTTTACTCTTCTGAGCAAACCTCAGAATGTACTTTCCTTCTGGGTAAGAAGCAGAGTCTGAATTTATAAAGTTTATTACATAAAGCTAATTATTTTCTTCATCCCAGAACATCCCTCAGTTCATTGCTGTATCTTTTGTCTACCTGAGATTAAACATGCAATGAAGGAGCACAGAGACCCTCAGAAGAACCTCAAGATCCTTTCCTGTTTAAGTTACATGGTTTTGTGCTGCAGGAATCTTAAAATGCATTTATTCTAGGCTAACTAAAGCTTTAAAACTGTATGGAACAAGTTTAAGTCAAAACTCATCAGGCACTGCAATGCTTTGTGAATGTGCAAAAGCCAGTGAACTAACAAATTCAGAAACAAAATGTTCCTTACTTGTGTCTCAGCAGTGGCTCCTTCGAACAACCCCATTGCAGGATTCAAGGAACGTCAAGCTATCAAGCATAGGCCTGGCTATAAATTATTCCTTCCTAAATTTAAAGCTTATAGTGCAGTAATTAAAATTATCTAAACATTTAATGTTAGGTTGCATGTGACACTACAGATTAAAGATCCTGCTCTTCCTTGTTTACTCCCACCACTAACACGGTATTATCAATAGTTTTTCTACTTAAGAAAAAACAGTAATCTGTTGTGTCATTCTATTGAGCTGCTGGAAAATAAGAATAAGCATGTGTTGCTTTTTTCATGCTGGGATGATCTTTTAGATGAGTAAATTACTAAAAATCTGCACCAGTGTACTACTTGCATATTGATAGGATGATTTTTGAACACTATTTTTTTGCTTTTCTTTCTTCTTTTACACTAGGGGTAGTTTCTGGGAAAATGTCATTGTTTTCTTCATTGGTTTCAGGAATCTGCCAGAGCAGCTTGTATTACTTGCATTCAGAGTAAAACTTGCATACTGCGGAACAGATGGGTATTGTGAACTGTTATGATGGCAGAGGAGTAGGTTTTAAATAATACATGGAGATTATTTTTTTTATCTCATGAAGTTTCCAATTACTTTAAGAAACATCTTTAAAATTAATGCAAAAGATTCTTAGAGGAAGCTGTTCTTATTCTGTGCAAATAGATGCCTTTAGATGTTATGCAGAGAAATATTGGTATTGGAACAACAGCATCAACACAGTTTTGATGTTGATTTGCAGTTTTCATGCACACAGCTCTACCACAAATATGTGCAGTTCCTGTTACTTCTGCAAAACTGCCAGGGTCAAACAGAAGTATCTGAAGGGAAAGAAAAAAAGAAAAAAAAAAAAAAAAAGAATAAAAAAAGGAAGGCACTAAAAATCCCTTCCTTTCTTCCTCCCAGTTTTCTAGAATATTTACAAAGGCTCCCATTTCTCTCAAAATGGTTCTTTCCATCACCTCTTTTTTTCCTACTCCTTTCTTCTGTATTCCTAATTTTTCTTCAACTTTTCACCTCGTTTAATTTTGACTATACAGCACATCTAGTAATCTGTTTATTTTCTGAAGTCTATTAAGAGAAAAATTGGTGAGCATAGCAATGCCTTCTAACAGTTTCACCATCAGACCTCACAAACAGTAGATCATTTGGCATGTTTTCAAATGGAGAAAGGAAAAAAAAAAACCACAAAGCTGAATAGGAGAAAAGGTAATTCTTCCAATTTACACTTAGAATACTTAACACATTTCTGTTAAATGGATAACAGGACAAGGTAATTTCTGAGTCCAGTAGTTTTGCTAAGATTCAAAACATAAATTTTAGATTTACACCAATCACAGTAATGAAGAAGAGATGCCAGTTGTCAGAACTCATTTTCCTTTTGAATAAGCTGAGCTAGAATGCAATTTAAATTAGATGAGCCAGAACAGTAGATCAGCACAGAAGGACTATAGCTCAATATACAAAGCAAACATGTTTTGAATCTGAGCAATGAGAATACTTTCATTTATTAAGACATGTACTGGAAAGAAAGCCTGAAAGCTTGTAGGCTACAAACTCGCCATCAGGGTGGTCAGCCTCTCTGCCATCCCATGCTCCCAACACAGAGAGGAGAAACTGTGGGGAAAGAAATAATACACAAAAATATCCAACTTTTTATAAGAACGAGTTCGCCCTCTTCTTGCCAAGTGAGCTTCCTTTGCCGTAGATCTACACTGTAGATAGTGGTTTTAATAAAAAAGGGGCAGACCTAGTTTGAGAGTGCCATTAAGACACAAGATTTAGTTTACAGTTGTTTAAGTATCACTTAATCTGAGGTATCTGTCTCCTACTTAAAGACTTTTCTTGTAAATGTCAGCATGTGTCTTGAATTCAGCTGCCCATCTGCAGACTAGTTTAAACCCACCTGCAAGAGAGCAGCTGGGGTGGCACAAACCCATCATGGGGACAGTGGGCCCCAATCCTGTTCCACCTCACCTGTGTCAGCCACAGCAAACAGGTTTTGCCCATCCTGTGGCTCCTTAGGTTTCAAGTGTAGTGTTAGCCTCTGTGACTGTCCTTGCATCAACTACATCAACACAGCACAGGGCTTCCTTCACCAGCAGACCCCACGTGCAGATTTCTGCTACTGCTTCTTGCTTGCTGCCTTTGAGTAGAAATCCCCATAGCGTCACATTTCATTCTAGAAGTGAGCTACCAGGTCTCCATTCACACAAAAGGCAAATGAAATCTTTCCACAGGCAGCCTAAACCTCCAGTTAGCTTTGAATTACTAGCTGAACAATGCAAAAGTCAATATTCTCCCTTGCCAAAAATTTGTGAGATATCATAGAATGGTTAGAGTTGGAACAGACCTTAGAGATCATCAAGTTCCAACCTCCCTGCCATGGGCAGGGACACCTCCCACCACACCAGGTTGCTCCAAGCCCCATCCAGCCTGGCCTTGGACCCATCCAGGGATGGGGCATCCACAACTTCCCCGGGCAACCTTTTCCAGTGCCTCACCACCCTCACAGGAAAGAACTTCTTCCTAATATCTAATCTAAATCTCCCCTCTTCCAATTTAAAACCATTACCCCTCGTCCTGTCACGAGACTTCCTGACAAAGAGTCTCTCTCCAGCTCTCCTGTAGGCTCCCTTCAGGTACTGAAAGGCTGCTATCAGGTCTCCCCAGAGCCTTCTCCAGGCTGAACAACCCCAGCTCCCTCAGCCTATCTTCGTAGCAGAGGTGCTCCAACCCCCTGATCATCTCCGCGGCCCTCCTCTGGACCAGCTCCATCAGGTCTATGTTCTTCCTATATTGAGGGCTCTAGCCCGGCACACAGTGCTCCAGGTGGGGTCTCACCAGAGCAGAGCAAAGTAGCAGAATNATATAAAAAGAGTAGTCACCTCTAGGGCCATTAAAAGCTGCTCAAGACTTTCTCTCTTCCATAAGAAAGACTAGACACATTTTGCCTCAGAAGCAAGTAATCTGGCATTGGATTTTTTGTTTGTTTGTTTGTTTAAAAATGCCTAGCCTTATACCCCCAGTTTAACAGCCAGAGAGTTTCCCGCTTTTGAATAATTTATGAGCTGACTCAGGTGACATTGAGTTTACTGTTCAGCACTAACACAAGTATCAGCAGTTCTGATGAAAAATGGTTAGTATTGCTTAGTCTTCATAGCCCCTTAGCACTTCTTGGTTGTTTCTGCTTACATGTTACATGTTTCCAAGAGAACCCTTCTCTCAGCACTAACGAGCAAGCTGATGTTTTCTCTACAGTCACCGGGCAATACTCCCTTCTCAGATAAATTCTCCAGTACACCTAGCAAAGAACTCAGCTGCATAGTCACAGTGGGAAGGCAAGATACAGGACAAGACATACAGGTAATCTGAAGCTGGGACCTTGCAACTTCCCTATTTTTTTTTAATACATTTTTTAGGGTCAGCAATGACAGTAAATAAGATCAGTTATAGCGGTTAGTGCAGCTGATAGAGTTTGGCTGCACATGAAGGCTTGTGGTACGTGGCCGTTGC
Organism: Thinocorus orbignyianus; assembly: GCA_013400375.1. Classification (NCBI taxonomy): domain Eukaryota; kingdom Metazoa; phylum Chordata; class Aves; order Ciconiiformes; family Thinocoridae; genus Thinocorus; species Thinocorus orbignyianus. Next base: position 51,750 of record VXBW01003042.1, read on the forward strand.
TTCTGGCAACACATGGATTATAGAATTGTGCATTCAACTCTTAGCTTCTCATGTTAGTATTCTGCCAAGTCTCTCAGGGTTTATTTGTGCTTTTCAATAGCATCTGTACCTCCTACTTCCCATTAAAATATACTAAATTGAAATGCAAGGAGATGTTCTCAACTTTTCCTAGTTTAGTCAAGAGCTTGGTTGAGTTTGATTAAAGTTGTTAGGCAATTTTAATTTGAGGGGGAAAAAAAATGAGGGAAGAAAGGAATAATCATAATAGAATTATATACCTCATTTAACACTTAAAAATTATCTATGAGACACCAACAAGACACGATGGCTGTCAGGCCCAATGAATGCAGTAAACAGACCAAATATAGGCACATTCAAGTGGGAACTGGCATCTGCTGAGAAGAGTGTAATGGAGTAATGTGACTGTGGAAGCAGTGGAAGAGAACAAGAGCCACTTAACGAGGCAAGGAGCAGCCCGTCCTTCCCTCTTCTCCCCCTGGTGCCTCTTCTTGCAGCTTGGGCTTTCTCCTCCTGGCACCGCATCCCAACCTCCTTGTGCAAGCCTGTTTTTTAAAGGGAGAGAGACTTAAAATACATGAAGGGAACAAAGGGAGTCAAAACAGCATGGGGACCAAGTCTGACTGCATCTGTACAGAAAAAGAATGGATGAATGACAGTTGACTAGCTCAGCTGACGGGCCAGAGGTCACTAGGGATTCCCCAGGCCAGGGAACTTTCAGTCAGTAAGATAAGAAAATTGGGAAATCCAGTACAATGCTCGGAGTCCTAACCAGAACAGAGACCTAGCTCTCTACAGACTAGTGGGAAGTATGGATTCATTTTCTGTATAGCGTAGGTGATCAGATAGTGTAACTCATTAAAACTCCCCTTGTTCAATCAAAAAAACACTCCATCACTCATTCTATTGTTATTTTCATAACAAGGACCCTTGACAAGCCTTGCAATTCATTTTATGTTACAGTTCAAGCAGATTTTCATACCATTTAAATGCAAAGCTCTTTCATTTGCTCCACAGAACAGACAATTGAAAGGTAGTTACAGCTTGCTTTCTCTTTATAAACACTAAAATAAGCCCCTTTCTCCTTCCTTCATCTTTCTTCTGCATTTGAAAGCGGAGAAGTCACCAAATAAGAATTACTGCTTACTCCAAGCCCTGCCCAACTAGACAGCTCTTGCCAACTCAGGGCACCTTCCTTCAATTTTTTACCAAGCAAGTAGACTTACTGCCATTTAACCCTGTGAACTAGGAACTGTACCCACTTCAATAATTCTTCAGATCGAAAAACGTTAGTCGGCTCACAGTATTTTATTGGAGCTTGCCTAGCAAAAAAGCTGACAGATGCATTTTGAAAAACACTTCTTTTGTTACAGTATAGTAAAAACCTCCATTTTTCCTGTTCTCCTACTCTTTCCCAATGAAAGCAAAGCAGGTAGCATAGCCTTCAGAAAGAACTGCTTTTGACAGATTTTTGCTGCTTCCCAAATGTGTCCAGTGATTTTTCTTAAAGCGCAGAACTGAAAGCCAGCTACAAAGTATTACCATTCCTCTCCCTTCCCATCACCTTCCCCAAGAGTAATTTTAGTGGAGCTTTGATTGATGTCAGATGAAATTAACTGGAAACATTTAATGTGTTTAACATGTAAAGGCTTAGGGCTCTATTCACTCTGAGTTAGAGACCTTCTGTGCTTCATAAACTCACAGAGGACACTGGAGCCTGAATTTCAGCTCTGCAGCCAGATGACTTATTAAACAGCACCTAGACTCCTGCCATTGCTGTTGCTTTTCACTTCGTTTTTGATAGGTGGAGGACTTGAAGTGATGGCAGCAAGGACAGAACTAAAGGTCCTGTAGAAGGGATGCTGTTAATTTTAGTATTGTGTCCATCATTAAGCATTAAGCTGTATTTCCCTCAGCAGTTGCTGGAAATTCTGGCTCAACCAAGTGAAAAGGAATATTGTACTTCAAATAGAAGTTGTATGACATTCCTGCTAACAAACAGCTTAGAGGGAAGAGCTGAGTGGAAAGGGAGGTCTCCTGAGACACCTACTCTAGAGGCAAGTTCTCTTCAGCTTTCCTAAAACTAGAAGAGTCTCTAGTCATTTGAAGTATTGAAAGCTGAATTTTTTTCTGCCTCCTCTCATACTTGCAGCAGCATCCCAAGAAGAAAGGCTTAAAGTGGTTATATCAAGTTAGAAACAACTGTTTTTCTTTTTTTTATATGTATTTCCTTTTTGACCAAAGGTAGGTACTTCCTTTTTATCAAAGGCAGATGAACCCTTACAAGAGATAAATACAAGAGGCTCTATGATGCCTGAGGGATGCCTCAGTCAACTGCACTTGAGCAACACAAGAGGTCTTTGAGAGGAGATCGAGAAAATAGTTACCAGTGTTCAGAGATCCTGTCTCTTAGCTGGGGCAAAGGAGAAGAGTCCAAACAAGCTACAGAACCAGTGGACTTGACTGACTGACTGCAACTATCTGCCAGCTATTTTTCTGAACCCACAAAGCCATTTGAGAAACAAAGGTTCCAGAATATTCTCAAACTGTAGGTCACCGTTGAGTGGTTCATGGAAATGAGTCTGGAGTAAACGGGTGCTTCTTATGCAATTAATGCCTTTATGAGGATTGGCTCTCTTCTGAGGAGAGCCTTGTCCATTCCCTGCAGCCAGGACATTTTCCTGCCCATCCGCAGCCACTGGATTACTCCTAAGGGAGCATTTCTCACCCTCTGTTAAACTTTGATCTTGAAGAGAACGTAGATGCAATAACAGCAAGTCAAGGCAGTCTTTGCTCAGGGAATGCTCCATTTGAAATTGGTGGGAATCAGAGCAGAGTACAGGCTGCTGAGGATATGTAGGATTTGAACATTATGCATTTCAAGAGGATTTACTTCTTACGCCTGCTCTTCTACTGGAATCCAGTGTTACTTTATTGATATGTAAGCAAGTCTATTGACAGTGGAATTGTTTTTCCTAAGTGACAGAGAATCTTTGAAAGGTTGATCTATACAAATACCAGACATTATCCTTTCTACCCTCTACTCTTTGCCATTTCTAAGTGTATTTGTTTGTGCTTTGTATTACGCTGCCTGGGAGAAGCCTCATAATACTTTGATTATTTACCAACTTATCTTTAACACAGAATAGATACGCCAAGCTCAGAGCAGTTGAGCTTTTATAAGGTTATGCTTCAATGAGACAACTGCAGTCAATTACTTAGTTATGACTTACAAAGCTTGCCAGTAATTCTTCAAAATTAAGCTGCAATCACCTCTTCAGCAGCGTATTCACTACAGCGGTGACATTATTGGGAGCAGTTACTACAGAGCAATAGCTGCACGTTACTGTGCCTTAATGCAGCTTATTGGCTTTCTGTGCATTTTTCCCCCCCTTGTAAGATCTCGATAGGAGTTCTAGAAGACAATTTTAGGATTATTGCATACTTTAAGTAGTAAACTCATACCCTCCCTTCTACGGGATTTTTTGTTTTCATAGTTCCCTTTTACATCCCCCTTTTATCCCAGAATGCAGTGAGACTTAGGTTTCAATTGCCATGCTCTGGAGTCAACCAAAGTAGGGGAAAAGCTGAAATAAGCCAGAACTTTCCTGCTCATTAAAGTTTAAGCCACTTACAGAAACTCTGCAGATAATGTTTATCTCTGAAGACGTTTCAGAGAGAAGATAAAAATACAGCATCTCCAAAGCACAGAACCAGCTGAGTTGCAGTCACAGGTCCTCCATGGGCTGCAGGGGGACAGCCTGCCTCACCATGGTCTTCATCATGGGCTGCAGGGGAATCCCTGCTTTTGTGCCTGGAGAACCTCCTTCTCCTCTTTCACTGACCACAATGTCTGAAGAGTTGTTTCTCTCATGTATTCTCAATTCTGCCTCCGGGCACAACTGCTATTGTGTAGCAACATCTTCCATGTCTTAACTGCGTTATCCCAGAGGCAATACCACCATCGCTGATGGGCTTGGACTTGGGCTTGGTCCACCTTGGAGCCAGTTGGCATTGGCTCTATCAATCAGACATGGGAAGCTTCTGGCAGCTTTTCAGAAAAGTCATCCCTTACCACACGACAAAAACCTTGACACACAAACACAACACAATTACTAAAGAAGTTACAGTCTTTTTCTGAAGCAGCCAGAGAGGAACAGGAAATTATTTCATTTTAAGCCTGAAAGGCACGAATGTTGAACTCATATAACCAACCCGCCACAGGAAAGAGTAATCCCATTTCTCTCAATGTGTAGTTTTATATACAAATTCCTAAGAGACAGGAAGACATGAAACAGAAGTGATAGTAAGATGGCCAGCTAGAGAACTGCACTCACCCAAATTATGTCCAGCAACTTAGAAACTGTGTATCATACATGAAAGCTCTGTAGAATTACTGGGTTTGCATTCTACTTTTACATTAGCCTTCTATTTCCAGAACAGCAGTAGCAATTTTTCATAAACATGGAAAAAATCAAATATTAAGGGGTTGAACTCCTAATTCCACAGAAGTCACTGTCAAGACTACCATGCTCTTGACCCCACTTCAGTATTTGTTTTTTTACTGGATAAAAGAAAGACAGAAAGAGTTTAACACAAACTAATAGCAAGCATAACCCAGACCACCTGCCTAAACTTCTGAGTTTAAAAAAGAAGAGAAAAAAAAAGAAAAAGGTAAATCACTCCCTTATAGATTTCAAACCTCAACTAAGCCACCCATTAAAGAGAGATGAAATGGAAGGGTTGGCAAAGGTTAACAACTTAACGGTTTTCTGAAGAAACAAGGGCAAAAGTCAAAAGCAGGCCAAAAGCCCATCTCAGAAAGCTTTTCATCAGTAAGCGTAGGGAGCTGCTGACTCCACCAGGTCATGGAGCATGGAAACATGAAGCAGTTTCCATCTATCAGGCTCTATTAGAGAGAAGCAGCATTTGAAATTCAGAGTGCCTCTCCTTCTGCAAAGGGCACTTTATTTGACAGCGGATGGACTCTCTGTGGAGCTGCATCACACAAACCAAGAGTTTGGAGCATTAATAATTGAGCTCTGTCAAAGGTGAAAACACACCTAAAACAAGGCGTTGCTGGTTTTTAATTACGACTGAAATTGATTTCAGGCTGCTGAGGCAGTGCTGGTGTAGGACTGGGCAGCACTGCTTCCACCACATGAACGTGTTTGCAGCAAAAGAAACATGACCAGCAGGTCACGGGAGGTGATTCTCCCCCTCTGCTCTGCTCTCCTGAGACCCCACCTGGAGTCCTGTGTCCAGCTCTGGAGTCCTCAACGCAGAAAGGACATGGAACTGTTGGAACAGGTCCAGCAGAGGGCCACAAAGATGCTCAGAGGGCTGGAGCACCTCTGCTGTGAGGACAGGCTGAGGGAGCTGCGGCTGTTCAGCCTGGAGAAGAGAAAGCTCCGGGGAGACTTTCAAGCAGCCTTCCACAATCTGAAGGGAGCTCCAGGAGAGCTGGAGAGGGACTCTATCAGGAAGTGGAGTGACAGGACAAGGGGGAATGGTTTTAAATTGGAAGAGGGGAGATTTACATGAGATATTAGGAAGAAATTCTTTGCTGTGAGGGTGGTGAGGCACTGGAACAGGTTGCCCAGAGAAGCTGTGGCTGCCCCAACCCTGGATGGGTTCAAGGCCAGGCTGGATGGGGCTTGGAGCAACCTGGTGTGGTGGGAGGTGTCCCTGCCCATGGCAGGGGGGTTGGAGCTGGATGATCTTTAAGGTCCCTTCCAACTCTAACCATTCTATGATTCTATGTCGAAGCGCATTGCTGAAATGGGGGCAGAGAGCTGCCAGCTGAGGCTCAGCACACAGCTTCTCTCAGCATGGCTGTAACCTATAACCCTCTCACCCCAACATGAAATCAGGGAGTTTCCACCATCATTTCCATGCCAGTAAATCAATATTCTTTCACAGAACTGGCCACAGTGAAAGCCAAACCATGCCAACAGCTACTGCCTAATCCTATTGCTTTGGGATGAGCGAAGACTTACAGACAGAAAGAAACAGAATTCTCCAAAGCCTCCCAGGAATGTCTGAAGAGGGAAATTGGAAGTTCACAGCTCCCCCTGAGGTGCTGTGAGGTGCAAGGATGCTCCAGGACACAGGAATCAGACAAGATGACAGTGCTAGAGAAGAAGCTCAAAGCAGCTTGTATCCAGAAAAAAAGAAGTCTGTATTTGCAGTTTCCAGCTGCTGGAAGCAGAAAAATGTCCATAATCATGCCTTTGAACCCAGTCACTCTCCTCTTTATCACAAGTCCCTGCTTTAAAATGTAACAGAGACTGCAAAACCTGGAGTTAAATACTTTGGGACTAGAGATGAAATCAGAGAAGGAACAGTAAAATAGTTCATCCCACAGGAGATTTTACTCATCTCTTTTCAGAGATAAGCACACAGGGAGCTGACAAGATAAATTTGCCCTTGATATCTTCTTGGGTAACCAGTGAGGAAATTATACTCAATTTCTTTACTGAGCATGATATTTATTTTGCTTAAGGAAAATTATGCTTCTCAATTAAATGTAGTGCTTCTGATTAGCCATAAGGGATAAGGGGAAAAAATAAAGCAAGTTTTGGGGGCTTAAAGTGGCTAATGTATATACAGCAGTAAACAATTTTACATGTATAAGGAGAAATTAACGGTAATGGAGCCTATAATTTGGTCATATGTTTAACACAGAGCACTTCTCTGCTTAAGCTGTGCGATGCCAAGACTTCTAGAAGCTCTGATAGGATCAGACCTTTCTCTTTACCTGTTAAAGGCTACAATCCTTTTACAATTATGAATTGAATATAATAGAAGCTTTATCCTTTAAAAAAATAAAGTAATAATTTTAATTCAAGGGTATTTCATATACATGCACGTTCGTATTGCTCTCAGTTTCTTTTCAAAATAATTTTTCAAATTCTCTTCCCTCAGTGAAAGAACTTTAAGTAACACATTATTCAGGATTACCTCCCAAAGCCCAGAGCATCCTGAACATATTTTTAAATTTATTTTTTTTTAAACTCCCTGTCTTTTTCAAAGAGGCTTATTTTCAAACCTTTCTGAACACATCATATACCATATTGTATTCCAACATCAGCATGTCTTTATTATGGAATCACAGAATAGTCAGAGATGGAAGGGACCTTAAAGATCACCCAGTTCCCACCCCCCTGCCATGGGTAGGGACAACTCCCACCACACCAGGTTGCTCCAAGCCCCATCCAGCCTGGCCTTGAACCCCTGCAGGGATGGGGCAGCCACAGCTTCTCTGGGCAACCTGTTCCAGTGCCTCACCACCCTCACAGGAAAGAACTTCTTAATATCTAATCTAAATCTCCCTTCTTCCAATTTAAAACCATTACCCCTCATCCTATCACTAGACTTCCTGACCAAGAGTCCCTCTCCAGCTCTCCTGGAGCTCCCTTCAGGTACTGGAAGGCTGCTGGAAGGACCCCGAGAGCCTTCTCTTCTCCAGGCTGAACAGCCCCAGCTCTCTCAGCCTGTCCTCATAAGTAGGGGTTTTCCAGCCCTCTCATCATCTTTGTGGCCGTCCACTGGACTCACAACAACATGTCCATATCTGCCTTACGTTGGCGGTACCAGAGCTGGATGCCACACTGCAGGCAGAGGTCTCACTGAACAGAGCAGAATGACAGAATCACCTCCCTTGATTCTGTCATTTATTAGGGTTAGGGTTAGAGTTTCAGGTGAGGGTTAGGGTTGCGGTGTGGGGTTAGGCTGTCATTTTCACTGTGGGCCTCATCTGCGACGGTTTCCTATTTTTGAGCCAGGGAATGGGAAAAGTGAAAAAAGGTACTTTTGAGGCTGGAGTGGCTAGGAAAGCCCACAGCCCCAAAGTTGGGGTGGCAATGCGTGTGCTTCCCAGAGATGTTCCAAACAATGTAGAGTTGTTCTGACTGTCCCTTGAAAGGGGGGGAAGGAAGGGGAGG
>VXBW01003042.1:59794-106197 GCA_013400375.1 Thinocorus orbignyianus
TTGGGGGAGGGTGATGGGGAGGGTTAGGGTTAGGGTTGGGGGAGAGTGAGTGGCTAACCAGGATCCTAGTTCACACGTTTAATTAACCCATTGACTGTACAATGAAATGAGTCTAAATTGATTGTTTTTTAAAATTTTCTAACTAGGAGTGCTTTCACAACGTGAAATTGCTTTTCTGTTTAGCTTTGATTTGATTTCAGACCTTCTGCAGCTGAGAATCTTCTCCTAAACTACAGGATAAATCTTACAGAAACTTTAGTACATCTCTCTTTTTCTGGGCACTAATCTCAGTTGGCCATTTACCAAGCATTGTTTTAAGTGGAGGAGATTTCTGTGGGTTCAGATAAAAGCTTCCAACTCTCTCCTTAATCAGTTTCAGTCTGCTAATAAACAAAACCTAAGTGCCACTGCCATAAGGCTGTCTACAGAGACGCTTCTATTAAATTGAGTAAAACCAAGCTAGAGTCATATGAACTCACCTGTTCCCTTAGTATCATAAACCTAACACTTATTAATGAAAAAATATAATTAATTTCCCTTTTGGTAGGCTCAAAGCCCTTTCTACTACATCCTGCTTTGCATTTCAAGGCTTCAGACAGGGAACCAAACCTGACAGCATAGGATGCAGTGATGCTCCCCCAACTCTGGCTATTACAGGGTATTTTGATCATCAGTTATCAACCAAGGACACAACCAGGACAGAAATTTTGGGGTCAGATTGGGTATAGCAAACCCCACATGCTTCTTCTCTGTAGAAGAATCTTTCCTCTAACAGCTTTTTCTGCTACTTTTTAAGGCCCACAAGTGTGAAACACACAACATAAATTAAGAAATTGTATTTTTTTAAAGTTAATCTGCACATTTTTTGTAAAAAAATTAAAGTAAATTTGCTGACTTTATGCTAAACTCCTTTTCTCTCCCAGTTTAAAGTGATCTTTGATGCAAACTAAAACGTGCAGATGTCAAAGCATATCAGTATTGTATACCAGAGATGGGCACAACTGAGTTTTTTTGGCACTTTCTCCTTCCAATTTATTAAAGGTTGTGTCAGAATAAATTTATGTAAGCAAGGATCAGGTTTTATTAGTGAAACATCATTTGCTCTTAATGAATACGGGTAGTTTAGAAAAATAGCTGATTAACTAAGCTAATGTTTGTGTGATGAGCTCTGTCTCCTCTCCTGCAACCACTTGTTTTAACCCTGTCAGTGTAACATCCACTATCCAATAACGAGAAAAGTTGTGTTAGGGCTGCAGCCCCAGTTCAGCAAAGCAGCTCACAATATTCGTGTCTACCACTTTTCAACACAGCAATGTGTGTCAAGGCTCTGCTACTTCAACAGAACTTTATGAAGTGCTTATAGTGATAATTCAGCAGACTCTCCAAGACTACAGCCATTTATGAGGTTATAAGAACACGCTAACAAACAAGATTCCTCCACAGTGTATGAGGACAGACAGAACAGAGATCGCCCCTGGTCCCAAAGTCTAAATTACAAACTCTTGGAATATCCTGAGGATTGTCCATCAGGAATGTAACTGATCCTCATCAGCCGAGAGAGATTAAAACTGACAAGGGAGCTCTCCAAGCTATCACAAAAGCAAGGATGTTGTTGAGCTCTCCTCCCACAAAACCACCCTTCCTCCCTTTTCAGCAGGTTTGTGGGGACTGCTTTCCCCACCACAAGTGGCGGTTTTGATTCTTGCTTGTATCTTATTGTAAGCCAGACTGGAATGCTTTTTCTTAAAAGCATCCCATGACTACATAAACCTACTCTGAAAATATGAAAACCATATATATATACCCTTGTATAGGCTTTGCCAAGCTCTACAAGGATGCAATAGTAATGAAAAGCAAGGTACCTGTGTTAAGGTACCTATGAAGACAGGCTGAGGGAGCTGGGGCTGTTCAGCCTGGAGAAGAGAAGGCTCCAGAGAGACCTTCGAGCAACCTCACAGTATCTGAAGGGAGCTCCAGGAGAGCTGGAGAGGGACTCTATCAGGAAGTGGAGCAACAGGACAAGGGGGAATGGTTTTAAATTGGAAGAGGGGAGATTTACATGAGATATTAGGAAGAAATTCTTTACTGTGAGGGTGGTGAGGCACTGGAACAGGTTGCCCGGGGAAGTTGTGGCTGCCCCATCCCTGGATGGGTCCAAGGCCAGGCTGGATGGGGCTTGGGGGTACCTGGTGGGGTGGGAGGTGTCCCTGCCCACAGCAGGCAGGTTGGAACTTGATGATCCCATCCAACTCTAACCATTCTATGACTCCGATTGCCATTAGCATAGGAATTTTAAAAAAATCCTGCTGGAGGTACAGTATTTAGAGCTCACCTCACTCTTAGAAATGGAGATGTGTCTGCTTTCCTATTGACTGCAAAACAGCTTACGATTTTTGTTAGACTCCCTCCATTTGACAAGGAGTCAAAACATACTTATTTCTCAGCACAACTCCTTCAGTCCTGTGCATCAGACTTTGGGTTGTGGCAGAAGCACTATCAGCACCTTTCCTCTGCCACCCACTTTGCAGCCATAGATGCTCTCTGTGTACTGGAACATGTAAAGAAACAGACCTATAGAAGGCATATCCATAGATGTACCACCCATTACTTCAAGATCAAAAAGAGCAGTACCCCTCAAAAGGCATGGAGTTGTTACCCTGTAGGCTTGCTTTGTTTTTCTTGACACAACACAGAAGGACATTGCAGTTTGACAAGAATAAATCCAGATTTGGGGGCTTGTTATTGGATTAGCAGAATTACGACAGTTGATGTAGAGTGCCAAAACCTTTCAAGCTTATTCCACTTTTTGATATTCAGGACAACCTTGTGTGCTTTACGTTGGACCATAAAGCCCTTCATACCTCTGTAGACTACCTAAAGCTGAAGTGAGCTCTATCATGTGCCTGCTCCCATTTGATCATTCTTGATCCTTATCAGGTTTGTACCCCCAAAAGACCCAGACTACAGATCATCCTTTTGAAAACCTCATCAAAAATTGCTGCTGGAATTCAGACTCAGATCTGTCAGCCAAACAGAGGCAAATGGTAAAGTACCATTAGGTTTTCTGTCCCTAATCATTATGGGCTACAGAGATCATGGAATTATTCAGGTTGAAAGCAACCCCTGGGATCAGAGTCCAACCATCAAAATTACTCTACAAAGTCCTTCCCTACACCATATCCCCCAACATCACATCTAAACTACTCTGAAACACATTCAGGGATGGGGACTCTACCACCGCCCTGGGCAGCCTGTTCCAATGCCCAGCCACTCTTTCTGGGAAAAATGCTTTCCTAATGTTCAGCCTAAACCTCCCCTGTTGGAGCTTGAAGCCATTCCCTCTTGTTCTATCACTAATTCCCTGCGAGAAGAGACCAGCACCAACCCCTCTACAGTGTCCTTTTAAATAGTTGTAGACAGTGATGATTATCATTACCTTCTTGGTCTGGTTGTCTCTGAGGTTTTTGGGGAACGCTCCTAAGAAAGATTTTTTTCTGATGCTTTCCACTGGAAAGTTTAAAAGAAAGGTCTCTAGACAGCTAAGGCACAGATGGCACCACGATGTACCAGAAGCACATTAAACGTTTGCATAACCTTAGCCAGGAAATGAACTATACACTCCTGAGACCAGGTAATATGATAAAGCCAGGTACTTGTAATAGCATCTTTGCTAGGCAACCAGTTATTGGCATTCCATTAATGTGTTGAGCCTAAGCTTAAATCCAGATCAGCTAACTTCTTACAAGGATGCAGTTGTTCATTTCTCCCCAGAGTAGCCCTACTCATATTAGAAACTAATAACAAGGAGTTAGGAAAAGGTACATTTACATATTTTTTCCATTAAAAAAAAAAGTACTTTACTAACACAAGGTTGGTGTCACATACAGGATATGCTTATCGATTCCTGTTAATCTGAGGAGGCTGTTGATGAACTGAACAGCCACTTTCCTCTTCTCTCACAAATGTCTACGAAGGCATGAGAAGAAAATAGTCTCAACTTTTTCGCGTAGGTCCACAAAATTAAAGATGAAAGACTCAGCAACTCAAATCCCTGCTTTTTGAGCATGCAGAACACAAGCTAAACTGCACGTAAGCACAAACTAGAGGGCCTCTTCCCTATTATTCCACATTTTTACAGTTCATTGGTGCATAAAGTAGCATCCAAACAGCCTGAAACAACTCCATCACTGCTGCAATTACAGGATTCCAGCAATGCACCACTAAAACTGTCTTCTTTAACTGTTTTTATGCTTTTTCATAGTATATACCCTATGCCATCCTGCCTCATATATATATATATGTCTATGGTAAGAAGCAGGGTGTCAGCTATTTACTATACTCACACTATATACAGGCTATGTATATATATACATGCACACAACGAATACCACCACCCCACCGCCCAAAACTGGTCATTGCTAATGGTTTTAAAATCAGAAGAGGGGAGATTTAGATTAGATATTAGGAAGAAATTCTCTGCTGTGAGGGTGGTGAGGCACTGGAACAGGTTGCCCAGAGAAGCTGTGGCTGCCCCATCCCTGCAGGGGTTCAAGGCCAGGCTGGATGGGGCTTGGAGCAACCTGGTGTGGTGGGAGGTGTCCCTGCCCATGGCAGCGGGGTTGGAACTGGATGATCTTTAAGGTCCCTCCCAACTCTAATCATTCTATGATTCTTATTATTTTAAAAGGCAAATGGCATCCGATAGACAGTTGTACTGTGGGCCATGCTATTATGCTACCTGAAAAGTGAATTTTTAGCAGAAGTTTAGCAAACGCTGGGCAGGTATGAGTCAGTATCACCCCAAGTTCAGTTGAGTAATATCAGTTTAAACAGCTACAAGATCTTTCCCATAAAGCAACAGTAAGATCACTCATTGAAGTTACCTACCTACACATGAACACTCATTTCATACTTGAGAACATTTATCTCTCAAGATTGGGTCCATTTGATAGATTAGTCACAAGTTTCCCTACCCATGCTTCAAGCAGAGCAATATAGCATGAATCACTATGCTGAATAACCTAGAAGTATATTTCAAGAATAACTTTTACCACACTCCTTTTTACTGATCTTTCTTTGATGGATCATAATATGATCACTTTAAAAGTACTTTAAATAATAGTTGCTCTTCAAAGGGTTTTTTTTTCCTATCGCCTTATTTAAAACTTATTACATCCATTGTCATGTGTCATAGTTCAGCAGGGTTACTGACAGGCTGACATTTAAATATTGCTTCCTTATGAATTTACCTGTTAATTGTTACCTGTTGCGTTCACCCCTTAACCAGGAGCATTTAGTTCCAACAACAGCAGCCTCTTCTACTCTAACACACTTTCTGTTTTTCAGCCTCACAGCTACGTTGTTCACTTTTATTACTAAATCCTACAGACACAAATATATATATCTGAAATAACAGGTAAAGGACCCAAAAGTACTGGCAGGAGCACAGATTGTAAGACTTGTTGAAATAGACGCTATTCTCCACCCTCTGGTTCTGGTGATGCCCTGTTGTTACAAGGAATTCACAGCCAGGAGTCAGGAGATAAAAGTTCCCTTTCCAGTTCTTCCTCTGAAGTGCTGAAGTCTGCCAGCTCCTTCAGGACCCATGGATGGATTACATCAGGTCCCATGGACTTATGCACCTTCACGTTCCTCAGGTGGTCTTGAACCTGATCTTCTCCTACTGTGGGCAGTTCTCCATTCACTAGGAATATACTAGGCCTTCTAGTACTCCAAATCATCTATTTTTGTAGTTGGTTCATTTAATTGTCAGTTAAGGTTGCTTCGTGGAGCAATTGATCTAAGCTTCTTTAAAAGAAACAAAACACCACTCTGCCCAAAAACAAAACCATAAAAAAACACGAAAAAACCCAAACCAATTTGTTGCAGAATGACTGCGACAACAAGGACACAGATCTACAGAAGCATTGTTCAAGCAATCCTCTTGCTAATGCTAAGGGCCTGTCTATGGTACGCTGGTAGTTCGCAACAGGCCTTAGTGGAAAAGTACTGCAGAAGTCCGAGTCTTGTTAACAAGGAGATTTACAGGTCGTAATGACCTTGCAGAATTAAGAGACAAGATAAGAGGAAGTTTTCTCAATGAGGTAACGAGAAAGAACCCCAGAACTAACACCACAAGTAGGAGGAATATGGACATGTAAACTTTAGAAACCTAGCCAATTAGTGTGTGACAAGTAGGCATAATTTACAATAAGTGTATAAATATCTGAGCTATCCAAATAAACCTCGAAGCTTGCTTTATCACTCATATTGAGTCGGCTGCATGTCTTCCCCCGTCGTCGCTACACCAATTAACTCTTTCTTGCTCGGAAATGAAGTTGTTTATTTCCATTAATGTATCAAATATACCTACTCATGCTCACCTGGCCATGAGTCAACACTTCTTACTGCATAAGTAGATGATCACTCTAAGTCACAACCATTTTATTACTAAAATAGAAAAAAACAGTTTCTAGCATGCTCTCTAGATCCTGTAATTATAGAATCATAGAATGGTTAGAGTTGGAAGGGACCTTAGAGATCATCAAGTTCCAACCCCCCTGCCATGGGCAGGGACACCTCCCACCACACCAGGTTGCTCCAAGCCCCATCCAGCCTGGCCTTAAACACTTCCAGGGATGGGGTATCCACAACTTCCCCAGGCAACCTGTTCCAGTGCCTCACCACCCTCACAGGAAAGAACTTCTTCCTAATATCCAATCTAAATCTCCCCTCTTCCAATTTGAAACCATTATCCCTCGTCCTGTCACTCCACTTCCTGACAAAGAGTCCCTCTCCAGCTCTCCTGTAGGCTCCCTTCAGATCCTGGAAGGCTGTTCAAAGCTCTCCCTGGAGCCTCCTCTTCTCCGGGCTGAACAGCCCCAGCTCTCTCAACCTGTCTTCACAGGAGAGGTGCTCCATCCCTCTGATCATCTTGGTGGCCCTCCACTGGACCCGTTCCAACAGTTTGATGTCTTTTCTATGTTGAGGACTCTAGAACTGGACACAGGACTGCAGATGGGGTCTCACAAGCACAGAGTAGAGGGGGAGAATCACCTCCCGTGACCTGCTGCTCACACTTCTTTTGATGCAACTCCACAAATTTACACTGTACAGCTACCGATAATGAGTGACTCCACTTGTTTTCCAAGTATGCTGCTTCTATTACTCTGCTGCCTTCAATCACGAACTCTCTCAGTAAGGAAACCTCTTAAGCAGAACAGGAAATAGAGGGGAAACAATGACAGAATAGGAAGAATTACTATACTGAGTTACATTAAAAATTGAAAAGGAATGCTTCTGATACTATTTCCCAGGGCCCCCAGAGAAAGATCCTTCTTGATTGACTCAATTCATATGGTGATTACATAGGATTAGGTTTTTCAATTAAAATAAGGAGCAACGCACCAGGTGAAATCTGTTCTCCTGGTGTGGACTCAAAGGCCACGGAGCTCCCCCATTTGCAGAGACCTTTCTATTCCAAGGGGAAGAACACAGTTACGAGCACAGGACTTTAACTCTGTTTGCTCCTCCCTCATTTTTGGGACCCATTTCAATCCCAAATCAGCTTGTGAGAACAGTCTGAAGCATGCAGTCTGGTTGTTGTGCCTCGACATGGGATCACAGAACTGTTTATTTTATGTTACAGCAACCATTTCTCTAGTATAGCAGATGAAGACAGCAAACACCACAGCACTGCCCTACATTGTGTCTCCAACCTTCATACTCAGTTTCCTAGAATCAAAGCAAAGCACACCACTGGGACAACTCACAGGTCTCTCACACATTGGGGCTTCCTGTAGGAACACTGTACCAAATATGTCTCCATCCAGCACCTCCATTCAGCAAACTGCACTTCACTATATACCTTGCATATACTGAGTGTGCCATGATCTATCTTTGCAAAAACCTCTACACAGTCCAAAGATCAACTGGATTCTTGAACACGCCCCATTTTAGACAGACTATTTCTTCCTCTCAGATGAGAGGCTGCCATCTAGATAGTTAGGTCCAAGCCTTTATATATACTATCTGGTAAAGTTTACATATAATGAATTAAGCAGCAATGCTTCTAGAAAGCGTTCTGTATGTTCTGCCATTGGTTTTCCAGTAATTAAGGTTATTTTTAGGATAAGACTATTACAAATTGTTGAGTTCCTTGTTATCTATGAGCAAAAATCCTGGCAAAGTTGCATTTGTTCTTTTAACATGAAAAGAAAGCATTAATAACTGACAAGACTCTTCTCCAAAGGCTTTGTTTTTCCCCATTTTCAAATGTACTCAATTAATTAGTTTTTACACCATTCCCTGCCTGTTTAGTATACCAAATAAGTGGATTCACCCTTTATCTCAGCTCTTCACAGACAGGTTCCTGTAGGAAAAAATGGTAGTTATTGCTGCAGTTACCGCATGGTACCCCATTCATTACCCACAGGAGACTGCCCTCCCAGAAATTAAGACAAGTCTTGCTTGGCACATCCATGTAGGTATTTAAGCCTATGTTTGCCCCATTTGCAAGCAGAGATAGCCTAAGCTTCATTTTTCACCTTGCTTAAGCCAAGTATTAAGGCACCTTCACTACGTGCACCAGGTGTCCAACTAGGTTTACTTCCAGTGCTGTCTCAGAGATGAATAGGACGTAAATCACTGCTTGGTGTGCTTAATCACATCAACACCAATCTGTATTCTGTTTCAGTCCATGGACACTCAAAATATACAGTGCCAGGGCACAGGTTAGTCCTGCCTTTAATCCTCTAGGAAGCTAAGGGATGGGTGATGCTAGGTAGTGCCTGGGAAATATTGGCTTTGGTTTGCTGGTAGCATTCATTAAGAGCAATGCTTTACTATATCGCTACTGCCAGGCAATCTCCAGGATCAACATTTGTGAACTGTGTGTTGGTTTCACCTAGGAGACACAGACAAGTACAGCCCATAAAAGGGATCTGCACACACCTACCATCATCTAAAAACTGTATCACAGTTCTATTGGGCTCCACTAGGAGACAACCTCTGTTACATTCTGTCTAATGGTATAATCCTGTTGTTCCTTCACAGAACAGTCATCATCATCCTAGCAAAAGTTAAAGAAAACCTCAAAATGCCAAGACAAGGATCCCCTTATCCCACAAAATCCTTTCAGACAGAATTTGGGATTACTTCCACCAGCACAGTGACTTAGATTAATGACCCAAAGGAGAGATTAGTGACCCAGCAGTCAAGCAAATGCACATCTATCTGATCATGTGTGTTTATGTTATTTAATATTAAATCTTGGTCTTCCTTATCTCAAGCATATCCTCCTTGACTAAGACACGGTTTTATCCTTATCCTTTTATTCATTATACCTCAATCTTAATAAAGACAGATGTTTTCAATGTAGAAGTCACTTAAGATCAAGTTTCTCTCTGAACTGTTTAGTTCCTCTTTGTTCCAGATGGACTGGAAGTATTGTGTGTCTATTATACGCTCCTGTCCCCCGGGAAGTGGGACAAGTCTTCCAGTCCAGGTACAAAGGTAGAAACACAAACAGTCCCGATTCACATTTTGTCTTCTTTCTCCTGTAGGATGAAGGATGCTCACAATGTTCTGGGCACTTTGTTTTTAAGTCCACCAAACTATAATCACAAGTTTCAGCTCTATATTCAGACCTCTCCATGGTGGTGATGGGAAATCTAGGTTGTGTTTTCACTTCATATCTGCTTCTCCTTTTATAATTTGCATGATCTCTGCAAAAGGTCAAGGCAGGGCTTTAAAAAATGGGAGGGGAGACTTGAGCATGCTTCTGGAGCTGAGCTCACACAGACCTGGCAGCAATTGCATTCCAACTTCTTTCTGAAGTCAGAGGGTCTGAAGGGCACTCAGCTTGACCCAGGTAAGTGTCTATGATACACCATGAACATCTAATTCAAAACAAACTGAAATGGATAGTGCCTGAAGTGGATCAACTGCTCTAGATGTTAATTTACTTGGAGTCAGGGACCCAAATAATGTTTCTGCAGTCAGTCTAGGTGACAAAGAAGGGATCAGAGGGATATGAGCTCCCACTAAGCTTTGTTTTCAAAGAGGTAATAATTTATGGATCCTCTAACACCACTGGCCAGAAGCCACATCGGTATATGGTCATACCACTTTCCACTCCATTAAATAATTTTCATGTTATGTGAAACACAAAAGCAATGCACGATATTTTAAATTAAAAAAAAAAAAAAAATTACATACCCAGAACACCAGTGTTTTGAGCAAATAATTAATCAGGTTATTTGTAGAATGAGCTGTAACCCAGTGCTGTTTCGCATCATTATTTACTCCAGCCCACTTCAAGTTCTTGAATAAAATCCTAGAGAGTCCTAAAGGCAGAATGACTTGGAATATCCCAATAAATGCTTTAAAAATGTACTTCAGTCTACTGAAAATTTTTCTCCAAAGTGACACATTTTGTAGAAATGGAAAGGTCATCCCAGTATAATTACTGAAAACATGAGTTTCATGTAGCAGTACAGAATCTTAAATAATTTACATTAAAGAAAGGCAAATATTTTATTCAATTCACAACAGCAACACAACTCAAAGGAAAAGATGCAGTGATAGTCTTGAGTCCCTCATCAGACCCATTTTATTCCAGTGAGAATAGCTAGTTTCCAGATGGTATTACTGTATAGAAGCAACATAACTAAAAGAACTGTAGCAACAATGACCAGAAAAAAAAAATCAGGCCAAATAAACCTGACATTTCAGCTTGTTTTTAAGTATCCCAAGTAACAAGCTAAGGCCAGAACAATCAGTTTCAACTGAGTTTATCTAAGCATACAGTTTTTTGAATTTTGGTAGCAGAGAAGATCTGCTAAAGCTTTGTTCATCTCCTGCTCAATGAATTGCATGTGCCTGGTTAGTACTTGTTAAGCTAACAGATGCAAGAATACGTTGTCTTCTGAATAAAAATGATAGAAGGGGCTATTCCAATTTTACCCATGTTTGATGGATATAAAATGTCACATAAGCGTTTGGCCTGAACAGTTGGCCTGAAGGGGTAATTCTAAAATTATTTCTTTCCTTCTGTTTCTGCTGAAAGTTACAGCTATAATAAAAACAGTGTTACTGTAATACAATGAATTGCATTTTATGTCTCTGTTCTTAGATATGCTTTCCAGAGCAGCTATGTTTATGGCCTCTCCTGCATAACATAACTCAATATTCCTGTTATGTAGATAACTCACATTTATGCCTCTATCCTATGAGACATTTCACAAATGCAGGTTTAGTGTTGTCAGGCAGCTTGATGGATGTTAACTCCCGAAATTTACCCAAAGACATCCTGATAATGGCATGGCAATGCTGGTTCCAAATATAAATGCATCACTGTTACAGCAATCCATTCATTTTTCCCTCATCCTCACTGCTGTCTGTGATAGCAGTCATATTGCTAGAGAAGTGTAATATATTAGACATCGCATTAACATTACCCAATGCACATGCATCACCACACTGAGACAGCCAGATAATTGAGTCCCACCCAAAGGGAAGCTGCATTTTTTTCCTTAGGCCTCGTGCACGCTGTGATCATCAAACGTAGTGAAATTAAGCCAGGAATGAATTAGCAAGAAATAAAGAAGAGTCTTCTTGCTTCGTTCTAATTTTAAAAGGACTTTAACAACACCAGGAAGCGATGATCGCATGACAACCACTTAACATTGACTACTCTGATAAAATACTATATGACAACAGCCATTAACACCACTACCAGATTCCCAAAGAAGAAACAATCATTATGGTAACTTCACAATCCTGGAACTCTTGAACCAGCTGCCAGATCATATGCAACAATTCTAAAGGAATCCTGGATGCATATGTAGTTTGCTCAATAGCATCTCATCCTTATTCTGACTGCAAAAAACCTCTGTACAGCAAAGAAGAAAAGAAGAAATAGAAGCTGGTGGCATGAAGGCAAGCAAATTGGCCACACACAGTAAAATATAGCAGGAGGCAAAAACATAGTGTCATATTGGAAGTCTTTAATGACTAGAACAGTGGGAAATACCAAGGAAGTGTTGCGTCGCCAGAAGCAATTTATTTGGTCTTCTGCTTTTCCAGGAGATTTTGTTCAGCCTTGGATTGGCCAAGCCAAGTCTTCAGTATTAAAAGAGACAAACTCCTAGACTAGCCTGTTTCTATTCTGTTTAGATACAGCTTAAATACAAGGTCGTTCAAAGAATTTCAGACACTATTTCAAAATCCAAACCCCACAATTGTATGAGCAAGTGTGGTCAAAGTGATCACAGACAGATACTAACAACCCTCTGAATATGAGGTAGCCATTAGCACAAAAAGACTTATTACTTTAGCTTTTGATGATGGAGCATGCATTTTCTGGGCAGACAGTTGCTTTAGGCTGAAATGGCCAGCTTTCTATTATTAGTTATTCTTTATTTTTCTGGAGCACCCATTTCCCTTGCAAAACTTTCCAACCATACCAGTGTGGCTTGAATCTGGAAGTTAGACTCAGCTACTTCCCAGCCAGAGGCTACAGAAGGAATCACACAGTGCTGTGACACTGAGAACTACCAAGTACCAGTGGATATGTTGTTCTGGGAAAAAAATCACAGAAACATTCACATAATTTCTTAGCTGTCCTAGTGTAAATCCGTTATCTGACTTGTACTTAAAGAGTAGAAACCTTACTATAAGCACCTATAATACAACAACGGATGGTGCTACTGCTCCCTGGAGACCAGAAAGGACACTCTGTGCTGGAGGTCCACAGCTTAAAATGAGTTCCCTTCATAATAAAACATTAGACTTGCAAAGAAAAACTCAACTAATGAGCAGTTTTCTTGAACCTCAGATGCAACCTATTATTTCCCATTACTCCTGCTCTCCATTATGTCTGATGAATTATGTATCCATGTCTCCATTGATGGCTTAGCTGAAGCATCAATAGGTGGTGAAATATGGGGCAAGTCTGTCAATATTAGACAGTCATAACAAGCAAGTCTCACATCTGCAGGGCTCCTTTCAGAAAGCTGTTCAAAAGAAGTTCTGAAAGAATAAGTGTGACAGGAGGAAGATACAACTTCAAAATAGCACCAGAAGCAGCGTTGAAAAAGTAGGGTACGAGGTGCAGCGTCTAACAGAAATTCAGACCACATAGAAATCCATAATAAATGATTCATGCACTGCAGAGTTGATAAATGACACAACAGAGTCATTTAAGTAACAGAATGGAGATGCATTCCTAACTGAAATGAATAGGATTGATTTGTGACTCTAACAGAACAAGATTTTATATAATTCTGTAGGAGTCCTCTCTGCTTGAGTTGTGTAAAAAACAGAGCATTTCCCTATCCCTTAGGGCCAACAGTAAGTTTATTCAGGAATCAATAAGATTTCCTGGTCCCTGCCTCTTCTAATCCTGAAAAGGAAGAAGTAACAATTGCACTACAGAATGCTTTAAACTAAAACAGGTTTCCGATTCAGGGTGATCTGTCTCACTTCAGCCTTGTGAAGGATTTCACTGAGAGCACACCACATTTATACTTTGTTCAGAAATTTTTGATGATCTCAGTTTAAGATGTGAACCTATTTTCACCCCACCTTCTGACCCAATCCAGTCATCCTTTAAAGTCAGGTTCTAGAGAGTCAAAGATTGCTCAAGGGCTTATGTCACTCCTTTCCCCAGGATAGTCAAGCCTACCCAGCAATAGTCACTGATAGTACCTGTTGGTGCTGGCTAAGTACTAAGGAACCAACCAAAGATCTATATCTTTGTTAAAGATGATCCATAGGGTCTCTCCGTGGTGAGCAGATGCTGTATAATGCGTGTCATTTAATGTGCTTTCAGAAAAATGGGACCTTAGAATGTCCCAGGGAGGGGAAAAAAATCTGGTGACAGATAGATGGCAGGACCTTTCCTCCGCTGGGAGGCAGATATTGCACCAGCTGCATTCAATTCCTGTTTTCTCCACAGTCAAGAGAGTCAATATGGCGAAACTCTGACTTCGCAGAACATTAGGGCCCTAAATCTGAGCAGAAAAAGTCTTGAACAGTAGTAGACCTGCTTCTCCCTCAAAAAAAAATAAATTATTCAAGACACAAAGAAGCTGTTTTTTAGAACAGCCAGATTATTGAGCTTTATCCTGTGATTTGAACAAGGGGAATATAGCAGCTTTAGCCTTATCTGCCATCTGAAGCCTCTCATAGATTTTTGTTCATCTTGACAGTAAATTTCTCTGCCAGGCTCTGTGTCTCACTTCCCAGTAAGACACTTTTCACATCACTGCAGCCTGCTAAATAAATCATCGCATAGGTAATTCAGAGAAGAAGAAACGTTTGTGTATATACACACACAAGGTGTTAAAATCAAGCTTCTTAAAGGTCTTGGACTTTCCAGTAAGTCCAAACTCTATTTGGCATTGCCCACAATATTATCACCATGTATTGGATCCTTGCTTTGCAAGCAGTGCTTCCACAGGAAAAACTTTCCACTATTAAAATTCCTAGAGAAAGGAATGCAGATAACCTATTAATCATCAAGAAACAACAAGGGGCAATTCTGGCAATGCATTAATCCTGTCACCATCTGGGATTAAATTAATCCAGAATATACAAGAGGAAGTATAACACTTTGCATTTCATTTTGATGCTTACATTGTGCCAATATGTTGTTTGCACAAAAAGGCACCTATAATATAATCCACAGACCTGTATATTCCCATGCCTGACATATTTTGTATACAGTATCAGTGTGTAGTTTACAGTAAAACACTCCAGCATTAGCCACTGAAGTGTAAAGTAAAACCAGAAAAACCTATTTGTAATTCAGGGAAAGGAGATTTATCCCCCTGGCAATATCCAAAAAACCCCATTTGCTGCCATATAGCATTCTGGCCACAGCTTTGCTGCACATGACATATAACTGAATAGAGTCTATGGAACTACGTGATCAATGGCATTAAGAGCCTGCCAGGCCTTTACCATTTGGAGCACACACCAACAAAAGAGCAAAATTGCTTCCTATTTCTTTTAGGAACCATAACTTGGAAAATTCAGGTTTAGTCTTCTTTTGAGTCATAGCATTTCTGCATACAGAGCAGTGCAGCCTTTTAGTCTTACAGGCTCTACTGCCTGCATGAACAGCGAGAGAAGCAATTCACAGCAGTATTGGGAGGATAAATATTTTAAAGTGGCATTGTTCTCCAGTGCTAGAGCTCCTGTGACAGTACCAGTAACTGTGAGCAGTAGGGCATAAGGTTATTTATGGAATGAGCCATGGTCAAAATTATGTTTGGAGGTCAATTCCCATTACACCTGGCATTTCCCCTTCCCGCTGCCTTCCCCAGCCAATCTCCTCAGTCATGAACACGCCAGCTGGTAACAGCATGTGTTGTTTGAGAACAGCAGGTACTGCTTTGGAAACATGATGTGATTTAGCAAAACAGGAACACAGGCTATCATGCAGAAACAGGAGTTGATTGCCAGTCCGTTTGCTTTACTACAAAGTTTGCAGATGTGGTGTTTAATGCCAATTTCAACAAGTTGTTTGGGTTTGGTTTTTGTTTTTTTTTATGGTGAAAGACTCAGCTTTAGAGGAACAAAACAGGACAATTGCTATTGGAGGGGGACTTGTGAAGAAATAAAAGCTTAAGACTTTGTATACTGACATTTCACAAATTCATACAAGGAAGCATGCACTGCCTTTCACTCTTGCTACATAGGCCTTAGCACAAAGTCAGACTATGCCCTAATAAAGTTAGGACAAGTTAGCCAGAAAATTAATAGTATTTTGGCAGGAAGTAAGAGAAGGAGTAGAAATGCAAGTGAGACAAGCCATAGTAACCCAAAGCCACATTATTACTGACAGTGGACTGGACTCAAGACAAGGTAGATTTTTATGTTGCATGAAAGTACAAAAGAAGTCCATATGTTACTACCAGGGAAGAGACTTTACCATATCAAATCTTCAGAGGCTTCTTTTTGCTCCTGCTACATGTGCTAATGAAGTAACACTAACTGATAGTCTCCACACCAGTTCCCTCCCTAGTCACTATTATAACTCTGTGACAAAGCTTTGCAGCGTTCACCAGTCTTAACCTCAGGGCTGTTTTGCATCCAGCTGCATCTATAATTCTTCATGGCAAAGGAAAGCAGAACAGAACTCAGCACAAGACACAGAGACAGCAATACAGATTTGTATATACTTCTCATAAAAGCAGTCATGTGTTACTATTCGCCACATCCAAAACAAATACTACTTCTTGCCCCTATCTAGCAGAACCCAGTAGAACTGTGGCAAGACATAATTCTTTCATTTCATTGGGTCCTGAATACAGGAGAGTTGCAAAAACTATTTTGCTTGAGAGAAGCAATACAAAGGTTTATAAAAAAGAAAAATCAAAAGTAGTTTTACTAGCTAGAACATCACGGTTTTTACCGCTGTGACAATGAACCTAATGATTGTTCTACAGCAAAGCTGGTGGTATATGCACACTGAAAGGCAGCATACATTTTCAGTTCAAAGAACTATGCTCTTCCAAGATGTGTTCTTTTGCAAGAAGGAAGATTGTTCTTCCTTATTTCAAATGCTGAAGTACATATTTCTTTAAATCAGTACTCAAGGATCCTTGACACTTCTTCAGACATGTTACCTCATGACAGATTGTCAAAAAAGGCATAGATTCTCCTTACACAAATGGATAGCGAAATGCAAGCTCTGTTAAGAAAACACCTTTAGTACTTCACGAGTTCCTCAGGAGAAGAAGACACCTCCAAAATAGACCACCCTCTTCCCACACAAAGAGAAGCCATTCCAGTGCAGCTAAAAGGTGGATTTGACCCAGTTTACATGAGACTATGGAAGATGATGCCAAAAACACAGGTTGAATTCTTTCACCATCAGCTCAGGTACATGGCAATGATTAAGGGGAAATATACACATTAGCATGCTTCATTCTAGATTAAAACTTAGGTTTTTTTTTTTTTTTAAAAAAAAGGAATACACACAAAACAAAAAAAAAAAACCAAACAACTTTGAAAGCCAGTATACAGTCACACCTCAAGAGCCAAACTACAGAGTTACCACTGTTTCCTTAGTGAAATCTTTTCATAATAGCATACATTTCCATCCAGACATTTCAAGTCAAGAACTAGACTAAAACCTTGTTAAAGACACAAGTACTATCAAACCATGCTCTTCCACATGGCTTCTGAGGTATTCCCAGTTCCAAAATCCAAAGCTTCACACAAGACAAAAGACAGGGAGCTAAAAAATAAATTAAAAAAAAGTGAAAGATACTGCTAAATTGATCTTTCCAGTAGAAGTATGGAAGAGGCCAAAGAGATACCGCACATTTAACAATTTCCACTTTTTCAATGCATAATAAATGCTAAAGCATCTTATATCATATCTCCCAATATTCAGTAAATCATCTTTCATTAACACAAACATTTTTACATGCTCTTACTCAAGCATTGCCTACTTGAACTACCGATACTGAAGAGGCAGTCCTGCAGCTTTAGCATAAGACAGCATTAAAACTTACATAGAAGTAAAAAGAAATTAGGAAGGCAGTAAAACCTCCCAACCAGATTTGTCCCTCCCAAGAACGAAATGAGTCACACAGTTAAGGGAGAAAAACATTTCATTTCCCTCAGAATGGGATATCATTCTCCAGAATTAAGTCCATCAGGATTTTCTTTCCAGAAGAGGACCATGAATACTTTAGCTCCTCTCCTGCACTCTCTTTTAAACTACCACATATGGGAAAGGCTACTAACCCCTTTTATTTTGCCTCTCCTGGACCTCCCGTCAAATGAGAATTCTTTATTTGTTTTACCTGGTGTTCACTGGGCCTGAGTCACCTCTCTGAGCAAACTGTGGGCATTCAAACTCAGTGCCCTTTCTCAAAGGCCTTTTCTTACAATTCCTTTTTTCTTGGTTTTTAGTTACTGTATATTAAAGCCACATTTCTGCAGACTTCTTTGTTTGAACCTTCCTTTCACTCCAGCCCCAGCTCCATCATTCCAATCCCTTCGTTTTCTCTTAGCCTTAAAAACAAAAAGTGGTAAGAAAACATCCACTCCATGCTATAGAAAATATGGTATTTTCCACAACCTTCCCCAGGGGAAAAACAGAGGTCAAGAATTCTCAGGCACTTTCCTATAGTCTGTGTGTTTCTCTGAAATGATGTGTTTGGTTTGGCCTGTTTAAATCCTACAAAATCTGTTCCCCAAATAGTAACACCTTATGATATGATAAACATTCTGAGAATCCTTTCAAGTATTAGCAACGAAACTACTGAACTAACACTAGTATTAACAGTTCATCCGGACAATCAGCCTGGGATTTGATGTGATCACTCTATGAAGCTCCTTCTTGATCTGGTCTCAGGCAGGCGAGAAGGCACTGTGGTCTGGATCAGTGCTTCTGGCTGGCTAGCTCCACACGTTGAAGCTAAGAAATCTGTGTTGGACTCTTTTCAATTTACTGTGCACAGTTCCCCAAATTACTGCTCGCTTCTGTTAACAGTAGCATGTTTATTACTGGTTTAAGATCAAGAGATCTTTTAGAAACATTATTTTTCATTTCAATCATCAAAAAAAATACCTTACTACTAAACTAAAAAGCCTACAGAGAATTAATGAAATATAGGCTGCATGCATAGCCCATGCCTGTGGCTAAAAATAAAACCATTTTTGTAAAATGGCATCACAAATGGAAAATAAAGCACAAAATATGCAAGTGGCTTAAGGTATTGAATGGAAATGACAAAACAATTTCCCACAGAGGCTTTTGGCTTGTGATCCTGAGTCACAACGTATTACTAGAAGAGGAAGTGATCTTTAGCAGAAAGACCGAGACTCGATCACAAACTGCAAGGACCCTCCACATGCAAGAGCAACAACCATCAACGGCAGGCAACAAAGTCTGTGCTGCGGGAATACCAAAGAAGAAAGTTAGGAGTTCAGGTTCATCCACACAGCAATGTAAATTAGTAACTACATGAGGAATAACATAATATGAACAAAAACATCAAATTGTGGCTAGCAGATTTTCCATTAGAGTGAGAGGATGAATTTATATTTCTAAATTATGCTAATCCTTTTGCTAGTTCTTTGTGTTTTGCTTGAATACAAAAAAAAAAAAAAAAAAAGGTTAAATAAGGTTTCTTCAAAAGAAGAAGCTACTTAAAAAATTAGGAAACCAGAAGCACAAAAAAGAAACAAATAAATACCAACCCCCATAAAGATAGAAGTCAAATATCTCCCTTTAGGGGTGAGTGTTATCCCTGACAGTCCAAACCAAAGGTTCTCTATGGTTTGTTTCAAGACAAGGGAAAAATGTGTATATTTGGGATGGCAACATCAGAATGCTCTCAGCATTATTTTGGGAGACATTTATAGACTGTGATAGGTTTCCAGAAAGACAAAGTATTTTAGTAACATGTCTTCATATCTGTCATAAAGAATCCTTCACAAGTGCTGTAAAAACTCCTGGCCAAGAAACAGTGTTAAGTTTCCTTTTTATAAGTTTCATTTGTTTGAATGATGAGATTTAGTACTTACACTTTGGAAAGGAACTTACAGCAAGCAGCTACCAAATCATGCAATAATGAAGATGGGTAGAAAAACTCATTACCATCATGTCTTAGTATGGTGAAAACTATGATACCTTATATAAAGGGTAATTATTTAATACTGCACAGCTGTTACATCAGCTACCGCTAATTACAATTAGAAATTACTACCAGAAGTTCATGGAGTTTTATAAAAGTTAGATAAAACTGCAGTGTAAATGGAAAGTAAGAGTATATTCTCAGTTTTGTCACTGATCTTAATACGCGCTGTTTCATCTGTGAAGACATATGGTCACATTAAATATTCTACTATGAATAGTTTAACATTTGGCTTCCTATGAGAGGTCCATCTTTAACTGAAGAAAAACACAGTCAGTGTTTTAATTTAGGAAAACATTCAAGTGCACACTTAATTTTTCCCCAATCCCAAAAAATTCTTATCTTCTGATTAACTTTGATTTAAATGGGATAGATTTTTACATTAGAAGTTAGCAGTGTGCCTAATACTGTCCAGTGGGTTTCTTTTCTTTAATCACTCTGTGCTGCACCAACACGTTTCTCCCTCCTCTAACATCCAAGATCACGAGCAAACACCTAACTTTTCTCAGCTTTGAGCAGAGGAGAAGAAAGGCATGGGGCTCAGTTCTCTGAGCAATGCACTATCTCCAGTTGTATACTAAATCCTCATTCTTCCACAAGCCAGCGTGAAGATAGATACCTCTTGTAGGCAGACCTAACCCCCAAATTAGGCTCCACATACCAACATTCAAAGGCCAGAATGTGTTCTCTTCATACAATGCCTAAGGAGGGTTGGATGGCTTGGAGCAGACTAGGAAAGCCTGTATGATGAATGCAGAGATGCTAGTAGGAGTCACTAAGCACAACAGCAGTCACCAAAGCAGCAGAGACGATCCTACCTGCTTAAATCACATACCTGGGAAGAGACTCCTGGATGGCCGCTGACCAAGAATCACTGAAAAATCCAAATCAGAAACATCTTCCTAAAACCAGCAGAGGAATACAGGACTAACAGCTTAAGCCCTTGGCCAAGAAGTTGGAGGTAGGGGTTTCAGCACCTTCAAGAGTCTGAGGGAATTTAAACCTTCTCCTCCTATAAAAATTTAGAGACCAGGGAACTAAGAACCTACAGAAACGTAAAAGCAGCCCTAGAGTTTCCTTTGCAGGGAACAAGAGAGTCATGAGCTTGATTTCTGCTTCTTTGATTATGGGGTTGGTTTCACACCTAGTATGATTTCATATAAAAAGGGTAAATAATCTTCAGGTCTAAGATCTGAAGTACACTGTGTGATTCTTTCAGTACTATTAAAAATATATTAGTTTGCCAATGCAACCTTGGACTCTTTAGGATGTCATGACATGCATTTAGTAGCTGGCTACGTCCTCTTCCCTGGTAAAATGTGCTGATGACTTTCTAATCAATGAGACTCAAACCCATCCACCAGACTTACAATGAGGAATAGGCTTAAAAGTTTAAACACTATACTGCAGAACAGGTAGAAAAAAAAAATGTAATAAGTTGTTTTCCTGGCATAACTCTTCCTAAACAACTTTCCACTCTCACGACAAATGTGGAGCTGGAGAGGGCTAAATGACACATTTTGCCAGGTGTCTTCTTCAGCATCTGTGGTCAGAAACTGAAGGAGGCAGAGCCAGCAATCCCAATGGAAATCTAGTGAGGTTTACAGCTTTTGCAGTGCTGAATTGACGTGAGGCTACCTTAGCACAGCACCTTGTCTCTGGAAGTATATGTCTTAATTAAGAAAAGACTGCAAGGAACTTTACAGTGACCTGCTTTCAAATTATATGCTTCAGAAAAACTGTGCTAACTACAAGGCAGGAGTAGTTGTTTTATTGTATGACGAGTCATTCTGTATTCACTGATTACTACAAGTCTTCTTATTCACACCAAAGGGCCTGAATCAAACTTACTGAGGGGCGGGGGGGCAAGGTTTACAGGTGAAGAAGTTCTGCAAAAGAACTAATATTTTTGAATCATTACTTAGCTAGAAAAATCCAGTTATGATTAATTTCCTAGTATTTGATGACTCCCTATCTTCTGTCTACTTTCCCCAGAAAACATTTTGCTGTTCTTTTTAGCAAGCAGTGAAATTTCACAAACGGAGAGCTTTTCAGAAAATGAACCTACTCGAGGCTATTCTGTGAAAAGTATGACATTCTTTTTGCATCTATGGTAATGTTTAAATAAATACACTCCCCAATGTGTTTCACAAGACCCTGGAGTGCTGCACAGAGTGGATAGCTAGCTTCCAGTCATCTTCATTATATAAAACAGCTTAACATGGCAGAGCAGCCAGGAGAGGAACATGTGGAGAACTTACTGGAATGACACTCCTGATTTGATAAAGATGCTAACAATAGCTATTAAAGAGACCAAAACAAAAAAAGAGTGAGAGAAAGAAGTTGCGACAGCTGGAGGCTTACAACTCCTCTCTTACCACCTCAAGCCTGTGCTGTACCTCACAGCTACCACCAGTGTGCAAGTCTGCGTCGAGGGACACACGTTTACCCAAGCAAATGTGAGGAGGGAAAGAGCAGTCTCCTAACAGAACTAACTGTGAACTGCACAAATTCATCTGGATGAAATAAATCCTCAAAGCATTTGTTTAATCAGAAATAGCAAAAGCATTTTAGTTATTCTCCTTTAGTTCATTGAGAAGTTTGAAGGAAATAGGACTAGGGTGGTAATTAATGCAGTATCTCTATACCTCAAAGGATGTCAGTCCTGCAAAACATTATTTATTTAATAATAAGAAATAAAATATTAATTTTCTCATCCTGGCAAAGCAAATACATCGAGCATTTTCTGTTGCATTTATATTGAGGTGAACCAAGGGGATTAGAACTTCAGTCCTATTAATAATAGATATATATGATATTTTCTTATATAGTTTTAGAGGTGCACAAGGCTTAACAAATACGGAGCAACACATTCCCTCCTCTTATTGCACAAGAGAGACAACGTGCAGGTATGACCTTTGCAACAGCCTGGGAAAGAGGCTCTCCACGGATACAGGAAGGAGGGCTGTAGGGATTGACCAAAAGCCATTAAGTCCATGAAATGAGTGCTGCATTATGACTTAAGCCTTGAAAAAGAGGAGTAATAGGTGGGATGGAACAAAAGGAGTAAGAAGAGTTTCATAATATTGAAATCTCCAGTGCTAGTGCACCTCAGACTAGTGTTAATGAAAGGAAAGATATTCAAGAAAGATTAAATTTGGAATACAAGGCTCAGAAGAGATTTTACCTGGTATTGTTTTAGGATTCTAGAAGAGGAAAAATTAAAAGACAAAAAGAGATTGCAGTTGTCAAAAACAGATGTCAAAATTCAGGTCAGGATTTCAGAAGTGTGAAAGTGACACAAGTGCAGATTTAAAGGGTCTGAAAGATGGACCAGAGATTCCAAACTTGGAGGAAAACTAAGAGAGACCTAAAAATGAACACTAAGTCAGAAAGAAGACCAAAGACTGGCATTGTAATCAGAAATAAGGATGTGAAAGCATGAAGGAAAATGCTCAAAAGACTGTGTTTGGTGATGGCATATCACTTTAAGATGACTGAGAAGAACAGGTACCAGAGGTGACAGGTAGACAGAGAAAGCGGAGAAGCAAACGCCAAGGAGGAAAGGGAAGTGGAGGGAGCAAAATCCTTGAGACAGATACACCAAGAGCTTTTATTAACTAAGAGAATTATTTTGCTTTGCCACGTTACAGTTAGTAGCTAGGCAGTACACAGAGCTGTTAACCAGCTGACAGTGTTGTATTTATGCAGTTACTGCTACTTGTTCAATTATAGCATCCCCAGCTCCTCTTTAGAAACCCGCAGAGAGCACAGAGAAGTGCAGTATTTTATGGTCAAAACTCCTCCTTTCATAGTTGGGGTTGCAGAAGCAATAGGTCTGTGTGCTGAGCACTGTGTTTCTTACTATACTGCATTTAAGGTAGTGATTCGGTCTCACACACATCATTCAACAACCAGCAATTTAAAGTGACACTTGATACCTTCTGGCTGCAGTTCCCAATTAATATGAGATACTGGAGAGCGCGGCTGTTGAAACAGCAGTGCTGATAGTGTAAACAAGCCAGTTAGAAGCATGTCAGGCTTTGTTCGGCTAGGAATCACAACCTTGTTACGAGCTGAAGCATCACACCTGCTTCTTTCAGGTTAACTGACAAATTGCTGCTATGTAAATCTGTACTTTAAATGGAATACCATGCTTCTCCAGAGGGTGAAAAAGATCAGTGAGAAAGTGAAATTGAAACAAAAAACCAAACACACCAAACTTGTGATACCTCAAATGGCAACATATCCTTCCACTGGGGAATGCTACTCTGTCCTTGAGGCAGGATTACTCACCAACTCCATATACATCATAGTGCCTCAAAAGAGACAGAGAAGGGATGGTGTTTCGCTGAAGTATCTTAGTAACTACAAAAGCTGAAGTAGAGAAAATTGTCCATGCCACCTCTCATTCCCCGGAGAAATGAGTTAAATGATCTCTGGCAGTCATTACATTTGTTGGACTTTCATTCCAATCCTGCTTCTACTAACATGCAGGCAAAATAGCCTGCACAGAGTTACACTGTGGACGTGTAGTAGTCGGGGATATTTATGTATGAGCAGTGTTGTCCTTCTGAAAACCCCAGTCATCCCACCAATTCCCTGCCCTGTCTGAAGCCTTGATTTGTTTCAAAGGTTAACAAGCAATGAAAATAATGGCTAGGTTGTAATAATAGCATCTCTTCCATGCTTCATCGCTGGCACCATCCCAAACACAGCTGAGGAAGATGCGGTTCCTGCTGCTGTTTGTACCAGTAGATCTTAGCCCATCTCCCTAACCCCCCTGCTAGTTTTGGGGGTGTACCAATGGACTGGAAGTCCTGACACTTTGTCAAAATGCTTTTGATGTCTGAAGACATCAAAAATATTTGAATACAGCATGGGGGTGGGAACCTGATAGGTGAGAGATATTTCTACCTGATTCTGAAGACATCAGCTGCTAGTCATCAGCACAGAAAGAATAAGGGGCTAAACATATCTTTGTCCAATTTTCTGTGGCAGTGCCTATGTCCTCAAAGAGTCTTTGTGTCCTGTCTGGGTGATTACCTGAGCATGGGTACAGTTCAGACCTAAATCCACTCTTTCTCTCCTTTGATATTCAACAATGCACTCTGTTTCTTCTTACAGATTCTACACACGCTATTAAACAATTTAAGACACAGTCAACCAAAAAACATTTGCTGGGATTTAATATTCTACACTTTGCTAAAGTGCATTATGTTGAACAAGAGGCAGTGGTTGAAAGTATCTATTTAAAACCTTTGAAGTACAGTATGGACAAAGGTAGTGGTGCACAAACTGCATTGCCAAAACAATTCCTGCTCCTTTTCATGCCAGAGCCCCAGGAACATTAGCATTTTCTACCCAGTCTTCGAGTTAGGCAACAGCATGAAAAAGCTGTTACCTTTCTTGCTCTTGAAGAATTTGAAGGTCTGAACTCAAGCACTGTGACCGAATGTCACTTGGTGCCTTAGGCAGACCAGGTTTTCCCTATCAGCCTCTGGTGCACCAGCTACATCAGCATTTTACCATACCTGCCCAGCTGCATTGTCCAACACAGAAGAGTGAGCCAGAGCCTGAGCATGATATTTGCTATGACAAGAAGCCAGACTGCTAGGTCCTAAACTGCTATCAACCAACAATGACAGCACTAATGTGTGCAGCTGAACCTCAGAAGCAAACAAAACCATCATTTTTTAAAAAAATTTTTAACTGTAAAACCTGGATTTTGAAATCCTGTATTTTCCCACTTAAAAACTGATAGATCTAAGAAGACAGGCAGAGGGCAAACAGTACATAAAAGACCTAATCATTCATCTGAACTAAATATTACAGATCCAAATTTATTATAATTAAATGACACAATCTATATTATATATACAGTTTTACTTTAAGATTAAAGGAGGACAAATCAATTAATTCATCAAAATCAGAAGAGAAAGGAACTTCAGGTTCTATAGCTCAGTGAGTTTCAAAAATAGAATTTAATTGCATGAAATTGTGCTCTGATCCATATGCTTCCATGGACAAATACAATTACTGCCTCTTGCAAACAAGTTAATTGATGTGAGCAAATACAGTTCAGAATACCTTATATGTGAACAACATTTCACAAAAAGCACACAGACTTGGGGTTGTGCTATGATCACTAGTAATCAATGCAATCCCATTGAAATGGATAAAAACTATGTTGCTCTGCTGGTGTATCAGATGAGTGCCTGGCTCAATTTTCCTTAAAATACACAAACATATCCTCTCACTTAGCAAAATAAATTACCGACTCAAGCTGTCCAAAAGAAATTCTCATTAGCAGAAAGATTTTAGACAAGATAATCCAAAGTCTTAGAGCAACTCTAAAATCCTAACTCTATCATTGTATTTTCTGTCATTAAGCAGAATCCTCTCAGGAAAACACATTCAAAACGGTACCTGGTACACTGGCAACAAAATTACAAATGCTAGTAATTCTTTATTTTTGCCATTAGAGTCATAAATTAGGATGGCACAAGACCTTGCGACCAACCAGTCAGACGTTTTTGTAGAAAAAAAAAATAAGGATTGCCATTAACTCATTTGTCCTTGAGCTGCAGGGTTCTGGTAGAAAAATACACACTTCTGAAGATGTTTTAATTCTCTTACTACGTATTTTACCTTGTGTCTGTCTGCTTTTTAAACTCAAGAGACATATGCATTCATCCAGACTCCCATCTGATGTAACCTTTCCCCTTGTATCAGGCAAATTTATAATCTTGCCAGAAAGAAGACATTCTTTCAACAAGCTGTGTTTTTCACAAAACTATAATTATTGTTATTAGTCATAAAACTCAATAGTCTCCTCAAGATCAAAAAGGGCTTTAAATTTCTTAAGTTCTCATTTCTTGTTAGAAATTAATTTTAATTGCCTTTAATATGATACATTTAGTTTTAATTTTTTGTCTCTTAAAAACGTTGGCTTTCTCCAAAGTGTGACTTGCCCAAAAGTTACACCCACACAACAGGTGGATGGAAAGGTTGAAATGATCTGTTTACAAACTGCCTTTGAACAGACCATACATTTTTCAAAATGTGCTTGACATTGGTTGAGTATAATTTATACACATCACAAAATGAGAACAACTCAAGATTTTATGGAATTCCTTTCAAATAAATTATTTGTCAATCTTCTTTTTCCTTGTAAGGCCTGATCCAAAATATGCTGAATTCATTAGAAAGGTACTGACTCCCCTGAGCCTTGCATCAGGCTGTATTTATTCAGCATATAGAGACGCTTAAATAATTCACAAATATATTCAGTGAATTATTCATTTGTTAAATTTTATGTTTTTATGCCTGAACTATTTGAGAAATAATATTGCCTATTATTCCTTTAGCTCTAAATCATGCTCACTTGTAAACAAACCAGAAGACTAAAGCATTGGACAAAAATTAACGGGGATTTTGTGCTCCAGATAGATGTGATCTCACGATCGGCAAAATGAGTTATAGGAGAAGAACAATATTTCTCCTGTTTGCTGCCACGAAACACATCCTGCTGAGGGTTTTCTTGCTATGTCTTAATTGTGTTGAGAAGCAGAGTAGCCAGTTTGCAGAACAGCTGCTTAGACATTATTTCAGAGGCTGGGGCACTACCTGTTGGCAAAGGCAGTGTTTCTGGAAGGCAGAGACAGCTCCCTACCCTCTCGGCAGCTTTCATCTTCTCATCTTGTGAAAGGATTTTCCCAATGTTCTACTGTAACACTAGGGCGGGTTGAAAAGAGAGGAAGAGAAAGTTTCCCGCACACAAAACGGTCTGTCTGGGACTAGGCTATTTATACCTGCTCCAGTCCACTGGACAGGAGCAAGGGCTTTTGACTGTTGCTGTGAAGAGCATCTATTCTACATGAAGACTCACAGAAGCAAACTGACATTTGATATAATTTCTTACAGATATTGCAATTCTCCCTCCTGTATATCCTGCCAAAATATTTGCAACCAAGTGCATTTGAGTGAAAACTTGGCATAGGACTTCCATCGATTATTTTCAATTCACTGAATAGGTAGATTAGTCAGGGAAAAAAGACAATATACATGGGCAAATCAGTGAGCCAATCACCAGCAAATGCCTTGCCTCAGAATTACAGCATTTTGACCTTTCATGGTAGATGGTTTAAGGATAACAGAAGTTTAATAACAATGCTTAACTTGTTAAGATATCACAATCAATACACTAGATGGGAAAGGCTGTCTCACAAACAGAGACACACTCAGTACAGTGAAATGACAAACTTTTCATGAATAGAAGTGTATTTGGCCATTGCACATACGGGCAAAGCAAATGTGTACTTTCACATGAGAGTGTTCAGGTAAAGTGAACATTTGGGTGTTCCTCCAATACTGCAAAGAAAATCAGATAGTGAGGCAGCAGGGCTGCAAGAAAACACCTGGAAAACACACCTCACTCTTCCATGTTTAAACATCCTGGCTCTGCCTGGCCTCTGCCTATCTCAAGGACAGATGTTCCAAGGTCACTTCACCAGACCTTTGGATCTGACAATGTTATAAGTGGGCAAACACTACCTCACACCAATGTTTATTCAGGACAAAATCCTTTTCACTGCTTAAACACACACTGTGTTTTCCAAGGGGTAATGAAATACCTTCTCTCACACCAGATTTGCTCCATTCACAGGCAAAGTGTACACTGATGCTTGCAAAGTGCTTGTGACAAAAGCACAGCTCTGCTGTTACTCCCTGGTATTCCCACATTTGCAGATTGATCTGTTTGCTCTTAGCACTGTTCAGCTCATGCCATAGCAAGTATTTTACTCAGTGCTGTATAGTAACATTGCTGTTACAGCCATGATATAAGCCTCAATTTCCGTAAGCAAGTTTGTAGAGAGGAGTCATATTTTATATCAAAGTAGTTGAAACAGCTGGGAAAATCAGAAACCTGATAATGGTACTGTATGCTCAAAT
The DNA here is from genome assembly GCA_013400375.1 of Thinocorus orbignyianus. Lineage (NCBI taxonomy): Eukaryota > Metazoa > Chordata > Aves > Ciconiiformes > Thinocoridae > Thinocorus > Thinocorus orbignyianus. The sequence goes on from VXBW01003042.1 coordinate 88,414, forward strand.
GCTTTTCCACTTTTCCCAATTTCTGTTCCTCTAATGAAAAATATTCTCTCTGCTTTCAAATTTCACTTTTCTTATTCTTTTATCACCTCCCCATAAATCACTTCTTCCACTCTCTGGATGAGCCAAACTCTTTGTGTCTGAGTGCCTGAAAACCTTTCATGGCCACCTAGTGACGATGTAGAAATGGCAAGTATAAATGCAGCCCAGGACATTACACAGACTGCTGCACATTCATCTCAAAATCCTTCTAAACCAAATGTTGCATCTGCTTTTAGTGTGTCTGGAACCTTACAGAAAATTTGCTTTTAACAAATATTAGGGAGCTTGTTTAGAAATACCAATCAGCTTGGTTTATTCATGCCACTGGCGATAAACACACACTGTCTTTTACATGATAGTAGTTCACCTTTAACTGGTCTATATTTAACAATAAATAAACCTATTATAGAAAGCACTTTACAAAGCAAGGGTCCTAGTAACTAGAGGCTAGTCTAGTTTATGTAAAAGTAAATTGCAAGCTATTGATCTGCAAACAGGCTTTCAAAGGTATTCCACTGCATACTAGCGGATTTTTACAATCTTGGCCATTCTCCTTTTCAGAGAGTGTTTCAAGGAGATTTTCAGATCACGTTGGATAGAAATTGAAGTGCAGCTTACATTAATACTTTGGTGATTCTGAAAGCCAAATAATCCTTCCTCGATTCCTTTTCTTTTTATTACTATTTATTTTGAAATATTTAGTTACCATATTTTATCTGCTTTTCTACACCTATAGAGAAGGGTTGTATTCTCCATCACATAAAGAATCTATTATAACACTTCTATAATGTCAAGTAGACTCAATAGATGTAAACACCCTGTTGAAAGAGCCCTCCCCAGCTGATGTAAATCTCTGTAAAGCAAGATCCCAACCCCATTCTAACTGCAGCACAAGGGGAGATTTGGATGTGATTGAAATCATCTGACTGTGGACGCCAGAACAGTTTTGTTATATAACGTGTGTGAGAACAGCTGCTTTCTTATCACAAGACTCAAGATGAACACGTCACCTCACATCACACAATGAAGGGCAGAGTTACCTTCCCTTCTGCCTCCTGATAAATTCACTTGATGGGTAACTTCCCATGGGCCATTCACAAGACAAGGATGAAACTGTCCAGAGTACAAGACACAAGGAATCGGTACCGAAACTTCTCCACTTTCATCCCTCACCCCTCATCACCTTCTGGTTTTCAAAGGTGGCAGGAAGGACAAGCCACTCTCTTCCTTGCAATAAAACAAATAATTTCCACAGGAGCTAGCAGGGGGCAGCCAGTCAGATGCCTCATTCAGAGATTTTTGGGGTGTTTGTCACCCGGGAGCAACGTATCATTGAGTAAGCTCTGCAATCTAGCCAGGATCACTATGATGATATTAAGATCTACATGCTACCTATAAGACTCACACCACTCCCTGATCTCTGAACCGAGCACATTGAAATTCCACTATTACTGTGTACACAAGGCATACCACCATTTGCCTTCTGAGAGAGGGTGCAATGCTTACTACCTAACCAGCAGAAACCACATTTTAGGCAAGCTTTTCCTAACTTTCTGCATCAGATCTGTCTAATCTAGTTGGGCTTCACAGATTTCCACTTAGAAACCTACTTCAGTATTTTGCTGATTCAGAATATATATGATATATATATCATTTGATATAGCAAACACAGTACAGGAAATACTGCTTTGAAATAAGTGTTTTGTGTGTAGCAGCCAACATTGCACTTGATAGCCATCTTCCATGCAACAAGACCTTGAGTGTTTGGGGGCTGAGCATAAAAGATCTTTGTGACAAAAGCTGTGAGAGTGAATGGCAACACAAATCCTTTAGCCCCTGGGATGCTCAGCAAACTGAAAAGGGTGAAGAAAACTGGCTAGAAATAGATGCATCAGATGTTAGTTAGTACTGAGCTAAAACTGATGCTCTTGACTGAAGGCTGGACAACATAAAGTGACAGCGTGGAGAGAAAAAGGCAGGCATGTTTCAAAGACAGCCTCTACTGTCAGAAATCCAGAGGTTTCCTTCAGAGATGGGGAAATCTACGAGAGCAGAAGTGGTCAGAGATACATGAAAGAAAAAGGATCTGGTGGGGACTTTATTCTCACGCAAGGCTTTGACCTCTTAGAATTATTTTTTTTTCTTTACAAGGTGACTTTTTGCTGAAATTATACACAAGATTCTCCCTCTGAGGCTCTAGCATAAAAATACAAAGACTCAATCGGCTTTACATACACTGGAGGAGATCAGGCTGTTTTGCCCGTTCAGGTGTAATAGTATCCATATAACTAAACCATTCTTCCCAATCTGTTACCAACAAAAAGATTATTTACAGTTCAAGGCTTTGATCTTAACTCATCTAGAACAATTTTATTTCTATGTTCCATAAAGGCGAGACTGGGAGATACATTAAGTACAGGAAACTGTGACGAAAAAGCATCTCCAGAACGGGTGTTGCCATACTGAATGTTGCCCTCTGGTCTGGTTTCTGGCGAGTTGTAATAATGTAACCTGACTCTCAACTATCCTGACCTGTGGCTATTGTCACATACTTTCCCAAATCACCCACGAGATGCTGAATGAACTCAGCATAACTTATTTTTGTTATGCAACCCTGTATAGGATACAACTCAGTATCACAGACTGCATGGCCCAGAATAACTCTGTGCAGAAATGACTCAGTATCCAGAGAAAACTTTCAAGCTTGTGACATTTTCCTGGAAAGCAACTGTTGAATTCTAATACATTCCCTTATTTTCTTCCCTCTCTCTCTCTTTTTTTTTTTCTTTTTTATAATCTATCCACATTCAGAGTTTCAAAAACTGTATGTTCCCAGGCACTGAAAGCCATGTGAAGCGCAGACTGTAAAAAACGTCTGAGCAAGTGGGAATTCAGTCTGGACAATACTCTCTAAGCAGTATTTTGAGAACATTCTGGGGCAACACAGCAATCCAGGGGCCTAAAGCCAGACATTTCCTTTTTGTCCAGGCAGCCCATACTTCCAGGGCATCTACTATGTGTCCTGGAAAGACTGAAACTTGGCCATGAAGTAAGTTGCTTGTGTGAGTACAGCTCTTATGCAGGTTGGAGGAGCCCCACTGCTGGCAGTCTTTGCGTACCAAGTGCTTCTGGCCCAAATGAGTGAGAGCAGCTCTGGAGACTTCAGGAATTACATCCCTGACACAAATCTGGCAAAAGAAAAGCTCCCCTCTCCTCCTTCCATTCCAGCTGGAAAGCTTTCTGATGCCACATACAGAGATGTACTTGTAATGAAGTGAAACTAGGTGGAAGTGGACAATAAGTGTAAATACTAAGAAGTCTAAAACATGTGATGTTTAACCACCATCTTAAACATTCTAGCTAACTACCCAAAAGAATGAAAATATTTATCATCCCCATCCAGAACTCACATGGAATTTGCTCCTAGGCAGCTAAACATCAGTGAATATGACAGAGAAAGCTCAAACTCACGAAAACACTCTGACATTATATATGCCTTGCTTTGTTTCAGGCTACTTTGTACTATTTCAGTCTCTACATGAAACACCTAGCCAATTCCCATACTTTGGTCCATATCATGAGAAGGCTACAGAGCTTGCATCAGAAACCTTGCTGTAAGTTTACTGTAAAATAGCATCACCTGAGTATGCTATAGGATCGCAGGTACCCCAGTTTGAGGGCATGCAAAATCTCATTTTGTTGGAAACAACATCTCATTGTGCAAGAAGGCGGCCAGAAAAATGAGAACTGAGGTCCTCCAATCTGTTTTCCATGAAGGTAACCTCAGATAAACTCTTTTCCCTCTCTTTATCTCAACATATGTGTTCCTGAGACAGTTAAACAAGACTGACATCACAGGGAGACAGCAAGAATTATTAAGATTGTAGTGTGCCTTTAAACAATCAAAAATTCCCATTGTTCTAGTCCTGACTACCAATATCTGCCACGAGAAAATTACCACATATCATTACATAGAACCATAGAGTTGCTAAAGACAATGTGTAATGTAAGAGATGAGCCTGAATGTTAAGTACCTGTGCTAGCAAGAAAAGCTTCTTTCTCACTGACATAACCTCCAACACGTTTGGATGCAACACTTTGTTTTCTCCAGAGCAATGGTGACATTTCAGATCATCTTCTGTGCTATAAATGGAATACCGTGATCTGCTGAACATTTGCTACCTGGAAGACCATTTCCTGGTGCCCGAGTCATTAACTTTCTTGGATGACATTGCCACATCTGTAACGAAAAGATGTAACGTGCTGCTAATTTATGAGGCTACTGTGGTGCTGATATTTTCAACTACTCAGGTGTGAATAGCAAAGGTTGGCTGGTATTTGAAATCTCTTTGGCAATATTAGCTCACTGTGGATGACCTTTGAAGTCCCTCTGGCACCCTGGGCCATCAGAGGCAGACAGAACAGCACTGGCCACTGCAGGAGCTGAAATAATATTTCCCCAGGCCAACGCTTTGTTTCTAGTCATGGCAGAGGAGTGCATGTGAACAAGAACTTAACAGGGCCACTGGTTCTCAGATTAACACTTTGAACAAGCAGTGTTTCTGTAGAAAATAAAACCATCTTTTGACAATGGATGAGAAGGAAGAAAAACTCACTTCTGTGAGAAAGGCAGATTTGACAGTAAAAGGTGGTTTTCACTTTACAAAGTAGAAATTGTAACCGTTTTCCGTAGGTCCTACTGCAACCCTTCAGGGGACCATTATTGCCATCTAGTGTGGCTTTGAGCATAATGCAAGTCACAAAATTGAACCCATTCAGGCCGCTTTAAGCCCAATAACTTCCACTCAAAGTAGGTCATGGCTTTCGGAAACATTTGCAGACTTGGTTCAAGAAATATATGCTAGCTAGGGTTTCTCTGGCTACTACAGCATATTACTAGATTGTTTGAGTATCCAAACTTGACATACTTCCAATTTCACCATTTACCTTCTTGATGTTGGTTGATCTATACCTTATGATAATTTAGAGACAATCAAAATCCCTATACTTGTTTAATAGAAAATTGAGAGAATCACACACAAGACCCAAATGAAACCAGAGAGTGTGGCTGGTGTTAAGCAATTAACCCTGCATCAAGCGAACTGTCCTGCCCAGAGACACCATCCATGCCATCCCCTTAGCGTTCAGCAGAAAAACACACAAATTCTAGCATGCTGATTTTACAGCTATGGCTTTTAAATCATTAAAATCTAAACAAGGTGCATGTAAGGCTGTCCAAGTTTTACTTGTAACTGCATGTCATCCATGTAGGCTGACAATCAAACGTGAGAATTAGAAATCAAGAAGTCCCTCAGGTAACACCCCAGTGCTCACCTGTTTGGCTGGGAGGAAAAACAGTCTTCTCCTAACTAATCCCAATTCCCTTCTTTCAAGATACAGAATGTAAATGAGTTTGGCTGCAGATAATGATGTTTCCATTGTTAGTAACTCCCTGAATAGCTTCAAACCCTGGCTGGGAATTGAACTCCTGGGGACTTGGCTTAGCAGGATCTCCTTTTAATACACCCTGCTCAGCACAGAGTGTGAAATGGCTTCAGAGTCCTCTCCAGGGGCACTGATAGGCCTGCAAGCTTCATCACAGGCTATTACACACTCAAATTCACTGGGTTGAAAAACTGTGGGCAATATATATACCTTCAAAACATCCATGAAGCTCCTCAATCTGTCTGGAATTACTACCGCATAATTCCGAATGCATTTTCTGACACAAAATAAGGATTTGGTACGAAATCCTTTTGGTCTGTGTTGTTTCTATGGCTGCCCTGGGATCCCCAGGGAAGCTGAACCAGAGACTTTCAGTTTCATTTTTTAAGACACAATTTTATGGTGTAAATTAGCTGACCAGTTTGAATTGCACTACAATTGGTCTTCTCAGACAGACCAGAGCAAGATATGTGGCTAGAAGATCTGTTTACATCTCACAAAAATGGTCTCATTTATAATTACAAAGACTCATAACAGTCTTTGACAGGAATAAACCACAGGTCCTTTACTGAATTATCAAATTACCTCTGGTGTCCTAACCACCACTCTTTCCAATGGAGAGAAAAGGCATTGGCACATGGGATGCAGCCTCCCTGGAGCTGTTTATCTTCCTGCATTGGCCACACCAGCAAAGACAGTGAAACTGTTAGAGGTACAAGGGATAAATCTAAGCTTAGGTTTTCCAAAGAGGCCAAGTCCCACAGGAAGATGAGGGGAGACATAGCTTTGAATAGGACTTACAGCATGTTTTTCATCCAAATTTCTTCAGTAACAATGGCGTCTTCGCTGGAACTGAAGTTTCATGTAAATATGGATTTTGATGAGAGTTCATTTTTTAAATTACAGATGGAATCACAGAATGGTCAGAGTTGGAAGGGACCTCTAGAGATCATCCAGTCCAACTCCCCTGTTAAAGCAGGATTGCCCAGAGCACATCACTCAGGACTGCATCCAGGCCAGGCTTGAAAATCTCCAGAGAAGGGGACTCCACACCCTCCCTGGGCAGCCTCTGCCAGTGCTCTCTCACCCTCACCTCATATTTGAATGGAACTTTCTGTGTTCCAGCTTGTGCCCATTGCCCCTCATCCTGTCACTGGGAACCACTGAAAAGAGTCTGGCTCCATCTTCCTTCAACCCACCCTTTAGATACTTGTGAGCACTAATAAGGTCTCCCCTCAGCCTTCTCTTCTCCAGCCTAAAGAGTCCCAGCTCTCTCAGACTTCCCTCATCAGGGAGATGCTGCAGTCCTTTAATCATCTTTGTTGCCTTATGCCGGGCTATCTCCAGACATTTGAGTAATGGTTTTAAATATTTTCAGAATTCATTTCCATTCTTTTCATGAAAAAATCTGCAAATTCATTGTATTTACTATCTATTGAATAATCTACAGATTTTAAAATAGAAGATGGAACTTTATATATAATCACCCAGAATTCCCTTTCCCTCATAAAATTCCCTTTGGGGAAAAAACCCACCAAAAAACTCCAAACCAAACTAAAAATCAGGCCCTGTGCTCATCCTGGCTTTGGAACACAGAGTTTTCTGAGTGGAATTTCTTAAAAACCAGACAAGGGAGTACTGCCAATATCTTCACTGCCTTTTTTTGAAAACATACAGTTCACACAGTTCAATAGATTTCCATCAATTTGATCAGATGACATGGTCATCTGATTAATTCTGGTACAAATTCATGTGCCTGTAACAGACAATCATCTGAAGATTGAGGCTTGAGCTAATTATAATATAAAGACAACCCAGTTTATTATAATGTTCCTTAGGATAATAAATGTACAGTGACCTTAACCATGATTTTTTCTGTCAGTTCAAAAACATAAACCTCATTCTTGGTTAGCCAGGTGATTTAGAGTGTTCTTCAACTGTCCAGCAACAGATTATTTCATTTATGTCTTCCATTTATTCTTCTAGCATCGCTGATCCAGGTAATAAAGAATCAGGTTCACAGCTACTATCACTGGTTAATCTGTCATAATTGTCTACATCTTAAATTAGGGATATTATGCTGAATTGCATTTAATGCAGTAGCTTCATTGTTTGCATCAGACAAGCTCCAAAAAAAAATTAAAAAAATGACCTTGACTGACACACAAGCCATACTAGATTCCAAGATTCCAATTCACTAAAAAATATCTCATTTTTTATCTCACCAGGCAGATGCAGATAATGGTTGTTGTCCTTAAAAATGTATTCCCTCAAAGTAGGAAGAATACTATAAATGACAGAAGTCACCAGCTGACGCTGAGTTTGCATGCAGACACCGGTATTGTGTTTTGTCATTCATTACTCACCTAAATTATGTCCTGCTCTACTTGACCAATGCTCATTGCTGACATCTGTTTTCTTCCAAAGGACGCTTTTCTTAGGCCTTGTTTTCAAAGATAGATTGAAGAAATGAAACCCTGGTAAAAGAGGCAAGTGGGTTAGAAGGTTTAGTTCAAAGCTAAAGAGGTCCCACATCATTTTACAGTCACAGATGGCATCATGTCACGGTTTAGCCTCGGCGGCAACAAAAGCGCCATGTGGCAGCCCCTTGGCTCCGCCCCCCAGCGGCCGGGGCGGGGGCGGGNGGACACATCGGAAACACTGAACAGCAATGTTACAGGCTTGAGGTTGGAAGGGACCCTCTGGAGGTTGTCTTGTCCCCACCCTCCTGCTCCAGACAGGTTTTGGATCTCTCCAATTATAGAGACTCCACAACCTCTCTGGGCAACCTATGTCAACAACTGATCAACCTTCACAGTAGAAAAGTGTTTCTTAATGTTCAGAAGGAACTTTCTGTGTTTTAGTTTGTGCCCATCGCCTCTGGTCCTGTCACTGAACACCACTGAAAAGAGCCTGGCTCTGTCTCCTCTACATTCTCCCTTCAGGTATTTGTACATATTGATGAGACCCACCCTGAGCTTTCTATTCTCGAGGCTGGGCAATCTCAGCTCTCTCAGACTTTACACAAACATGAGGTGCTCCAGTCCCTGAACCATCTCGGAGCTCGAATCTCTCGATATCTCTCAATACTGAAATAATACTTTCTGGATTGTGGGGTTTTTTCCTAGCAATCAGAGAATGCAAGCAGAACAGGCAATTCATACAAAGAGTACAAAAATGTAAATGTTTTTAAAAGTAGACAAAGAAGAGGTACACATTAAGCTGAAGCAAAGATATCAGGTGAAACTGTGATCTCTTGCTCTACCTCATCAAGAAACTTAACAGCACACAAAATACTTTTCTTTCAGAATGTCCTCCATCACCTGCTATGGAGTGACTATTGGAAGGTGACATTTTCCTTTTCTTGTGACTGGTTATGTGCCCTGGGAAATGTAAAAATATCAGCAAGGTATGCATAAGAGAGAAGTTAATTAGTTTAACTTCCTGATGGGAATATATTAACAGTGTAATAAGATGCTCAAATACTCTCTTTATGATTGTCCCTGCCAAAATAGTTGTTGGAAAGCTTTTTTGTAATACAAAAAGTTTTATCCTCCATATGGAGATCCAGATGCTGACTGTGATCTTTGCATGGCAGAGGTCAGTGCAAACACAGCCTCTGCATCTCAGTAAGCTGCACTTCTGACACTGTTACTAGAGGAATCACACCGGGATCAATATCTATAGACAACCTTCTCCTAAATTCTTCTGTGAAGCCAAAGGGAATAATTTCCTTGTATCAATACACAATGCTTAGAGGGGGAGAAAACAGTATATATTTTTGGGTTTAAAACTCTTTTGTAGCCAAGTTCAAATGCAATTTGTCCTGTACATTCATTGCCCAAAGTGGACAACATAATTAATCATCTATCCTTACATACTTATGACTTCTAGCTAAACACTCCTACCCTAGCTCTCCCCTTGATTAATCCTGAACCATGTAAGCATGAATTTTATTACTGGCTCTCTCCTTCCGTCAGCTGGAATGTCACTTTGGAATTTAATCTAATGAAAAAAAGCATAGTATGTTGATTTCCTCACCATTCTTTAAAAAAAAAAAATTAAAACAAACAAACAAAAAACAAACAAACAAAAAAATCACCTATTTTACTTTTAAAATACTTTTTAAAATCTATTTTTGAAGAGCTGGGATGACCAGCATATGTCCTTCTGAACAACTTTCTAAAATTACACATAAAATATCTTTCTGCTTAAACACTGAATATGAGTGATGTAGAATTACATTCTCCATAATAAAACCTTAAATCAACTTTCAGTTACTTTATAACTGTATAGACAAGATAAATCTTCTCAAAAAAGTCCCACTAACCTTAGAATCATCATTTAAGAGGACACTGTCTCCTGGGCTATTTATACTTCCATCTGTATCTGAGGGTAGGACACAGAGTTTATTTTCCATTTCCCTGCTATATAAAGTCAAACAACTACATTTAGCACATTCTTTCTTTCTAAGAAATGCATTGTATAAACAACAAAGAAACTAAGACTTTGAGCAGTGTAGGCAGCAGCGTGTTCATTTATATCATTCCAAGTTCACAAATGAGAAGGACTGTAAAACCTTCTTTTTTGTGGTTACAAAGGAATGGTGGCAAATTTCCAATTATTTCAGGAGATCAAGCAGCCCTTTTCAATGCCAGAGTTTTTCACATTTCTGTAACGCCTTGGCTGACTTAGCCTCCTCATTAGTAATTGCTTGCATTAAGCAATTATAAAAGCTTTGGTAGATATCAAGAAAAATGTCTGTGAAACTGATGAATTCAAAATTCAAAGTAAAATAAAAGTTAATAAAAAGCCTCCTGTCACTGCACACAATCAGGTCCTCATATTATTTTGCTGATTCATTTATACGATTATATATTAAACAGCCACCTTTTTGAGGCCTTTCTGTTGCAAAATAAATTAACTTGACACTTAAATTCTTCATATTTTGCAGCTTTTCTAAAATATTAAATCTTGTTGCCAAAAAAGTAAGCATTAAAAGAGACAGATGAAAAGAAAGTAAAAAGAACAACAAAATTCCCTGATGCATGGAAGAGATTTCCCAGCTTTCCAACACCCACTGATCACAGGAGACACACCAATGAGCCAGGATCTTCAAGCAGACTCACATATCATTTCAGGAGAAGAATGTTTTCAAAGTAAGTAGGTCTGCTTTACTGACTACCACATTGAGTTACAAGCAGTTTACACAAACCTAGCACTATTTTTTTGCCATAAACCTTAACAACATTGTCACAGACTCCTTTGAGAATCTTTTCCTTAACTGATTCACAAGGAAGGCAGCTGTAAGATGAATTTCTGGCCAGTTGGATTCTGCTAGAAAATCAGACCTGGTGCCATAACTGAAGGGGAAAAGCCTCAACAGCAGCCTGCATTTTCTGTTCTGCGGTTACATCACCTATACAACCATTTGTGCTAAGAAATTTACCAGAATAATGGTACTGACGCATCAGTGCAGCTCACTTCCCTGCTGATCGAAGAACAAGTACACTCATACATCATCTAATCCTCTGTTCGCACCAGCAGGATCTTATCACTTTCATGCACTGTTACAGCTTAAATACTACAGCCATGCCCTACAACCATCTTTTAGCATGAAAACTGCTTGATTTGGAGTAATTACAGTACTTCTACGTATTACTTGTTTTGAATGAAAGAGTTGGTAGTTCTATAAGTTCTTCAAGAACTTTAAGTATTTACCATTTATCCGACAGGTTTCCATTACTTTAACATGCCAGAATAACACTCCCATTACTCCCAGACTGTCTGGTTCTAATAACTAGGTAAGCTGTCAAACTGCATAGTGTATATCTCCTGTCACTGTTGTTTTGATGACTTTTATATATGCTCTGTTTTTTCCCAAGCACTGTTTTACTCTGAGACATTCACATAATCAATATTTTTTCAAATCAGTTCATGTCTAGCTCAGGCAGATAAACATATTAATCTACAAAAGTGATGCACTTTAATATGCACTTTCTCATTGGTTATTAACCAATTACATGCTATTGATGCTTTTTCATTCTGCAAACACTTAAATGACAAACAATAGTTGTTGTGACAGCCAACAACCATCTAGCACCATCTTGAGGTTAAACTGATCTTGACATTCTAAAATAAATGGACATTGATCATAAACTCATCAGACGCTATAGAGTCATGCAGATACCTATTTATTAACGACCCCCAGAAAAGTAATACATTAGTTGTATGACAAACATCCCCTAGATTTGGTTTTTTGTGTCCTTGCATTGACTTCAGGACATTTCTACTGGCAATTATATTTAAATTTGTATTCAAGGAAGAGTGGGAGGGAACTACACATTTTTATTTTTTAACTGCGCTGCACATTCTACTCAGAAGTGTACACAAGCTCTCCCACAAATGTTTTCCATTTCATTGGGATTAATTGCAAAGGTTACGTCTGCACAAAAACATACAGTTCCAAAATATGCCTTATTCTAAATGATACTGGGCCATCCGGGTCCAACCACCTTTTGAAACTAATTTATTCCTTACTGAAAATATCTGAGTAGAAACCGGATATGCTATTTTGAACTTTTGAAACATAATGAAAATGTGAGATAAAGCTATCAAGTTACAAAGTTGTTCACTGCTCACCCTAAGTTTGAAGCTGATGATGACGCTGGAACACATTTCAAATGATGAGCATGGTATTACTACTGCTTGTTATGAAAAGAGGATGAAGGCCGGGATCATTTCAAGGAAACCAGGTCACAGTGAGAAAACTGTGCTGAGTTTCTTGGCAACTTTGAGACTTTCTTAAAAAATATCCATAGAAGCCATTTGCATGTATGGTAATGAGGGACTGAGCTATATATTGGTTGTATGTTTATTTTAAACAATACTAGCGTATTATTGCTGTGCTACTGGGCCAAACTACATGATGAAACAGGTCTGTCATGAGAATTTGAGTAAACACAGGCTGAGATTAATGAGCACTTGATGTGGCAATATTCAGTCAAATAGTCCTTGCTATAATAGTCCCGTGATGTTGATCACCATATTTAGAGACTTGGTATTTAGAACCAGCCTTACTTTCAAGAGCTAATATTTTCATTCAGTTGAGGATTCAGGAAAGATACCAGTTTACTTTTAATCTAAACCAGTTTACCTTTAACAAGGAAATGGGAACTTTTAGGACTCAGAAGAGTGCAAAAACATATGATTTCCATAACACTAAGTATCAGCACTTTGTGCACATCGTTATTTCTGCCTCAAAGCCTGCCTGCAAATGCAGAGTGGAGGAAAAATAATTGATTTAAAATTCATCTGCCCTTCTTGAAGTTCTACAGGAGGATGGCATTTCACTGTACATGGAAGGATCTAATCACATGTGAACCTATCTGTGTATTCCCAACATAACACATCAAACTTCTAAAATTAATTGCCGTGCCTTCATTTGCTACTTCACAGCTCTGCAAAAGTGTTTTTTATCTTGCAGTGACATACACTTAAAACTGGAGGGTTCATCTTGCTAAAAAACTCAGACTTCCAATGGTTCGGCTTACAGGTTTCAGTAATAGTTTAACATGAATAATATCTGAACTTTTTCCACAACAAAAATAATTGCTTTGTGAAAATCAATTATGGCCATTGTCAACATCAGGGAATTGATTTTAAGTCAATGTTGATGGTAACGACTGTATACCACAAAGACAAATGCAAAGCAAATGAAAATGCAAAACAAAATACACAACAATCAATAACAGTCATGGATACCCAGATGGTGGTGCCTTCTGGGCAATCCAGTTCCTGGAGACAGGGTCTCTATTTTCCTGAGACAGCAGGTAAGTAAGGCAAGGGGAGCAGAAGTCTAACTCCTCTCCCCAGTCAGAGCTTTTAGAAGTTGCACCAGGGTTTGTGTTGACGCTTTGAGAAAACTAAGCAGGGTATTACTGTCTCTTAGATCACAGCAAAAGATGCAATCCCTAGGAAGGAAGGAAGATCTCCAAAGAAAATATGACTCTCACTTCATCTCTGGAAATTTATTGGTAAAGTGACCGAGACACTACTCTTGCAAATGGGAAAATCTACTTCTTGGTTAGCCAGACCCAAGCCCAAGCCCTGCAAAATGCAATTAAACAACTGTATTTGGGGCTCTTTTAAACTTAGATGAGACAGCAAGAGGAACTGAATGGCACTGAAAGCTCCCCTGTTGATAGGTTTTGTCAAAATAACTGCAGCAGCACTTCAAACTTTCAAGTGACAATATTGTGGGATACTCTGTACATGAAAGCCTGTTCCCAAAGCAGCTGTTCAAATCATAATGTGAATAACAAGGAAAGGTAGAAACAGACCACAATCTTCAGAGACTGCAATTGCCTTTTTTGTTAATTCATACTACATTCAGAGGGAATAAAACAGGAATGTGGGGCCGTTCTTCAGTCAGTGGCAGGTCTGAAATTCCAGATTGAAAATGTGCATCTGGATCTACATTTAGTCCACTCTGCAACTCATGGCTTGAAAGATAGGACTGTGTAGAAACTACATCTATTTCTGGCTCTGCCCTGATGTTCTTTTAACCCCTACACACCTCCTGGCTCCCTCCCTCCCTTTTCTGTCACATTGCTGTAGGCTGTGTATTTTTCAGAGCAGCAGCTGTGTTTGTGTATCCCACTGGAGAATGGGTCCTGGCCTCCTGAAGAATCACAGAGATAGTTTGACTACTTCGTCATGAAACCCTAGATCTTGAGACCAAAGGATTTCATATTTTCCACACTTTCATATTCTTCATAGATCTCCATATTTTCCTAAGATCTATGTCTATTCATCCCATGAATTATCTACAAATTATGAAGGAGCCAGGGAGAGAACAAGCAGACATAAAGACTAGCCCAAATTAAAGTGTTACTATGATTTACTTGAAATTTGTTACCTAATGACATTTCTTGGTCCCACCAACGCCAACCTAATTCTTTCCTAATCGCTCAGTTTAGACACTGAAAATGAAAGTTACTTTTCCTGTTCCAATTGCACTTGTTCCATCACTGAACTTGACACCCAAACACCGGCCTGGCTGACTATTTTAATTCCAAACAACTCCTAATCAGTGCTGTTTTCTTTTATGAAGAAAACTGTTCTTAAAGCAACAAGATGTTGTGTGAGAGACAGAAGATTGGAGCTCCCTGGTTAGCACAGTAAAATGCTATTTAACCTTTGTTGAGGTAATTGATTTGATACACATTATGTTTGCTAAAAGGCAAACACACTCTTTAACATTGCAGTTGGTCTCTGAACAGGTCACTTAATTTTGCTGAAAGCTTTAGACTACCTATTTTTAGCAAAACAAAAGAAAACGTGTAGGTCAGATCAAGTGCAGGAAGCAAAAGGGCAGAATTCAAAGGCAGCTACAAGAGTTAGTTACCACTAGAACTTGCAGCCTGCTTTGAAGGCAGATGGAGCAGTAGCTGAGCTCTTACTGGGAAATAATTTCTTGTTGGAGGCGGTGTTGGTCGGTGGTACTGAGTCAAGTGTATCTGCACCATGGCAGGACAAATCTGCAGAAGGCCAAGAGCATATTCTGATGCAGAGGCATTAGATAAGGGACTTGTTATTCCAGAATTTTTTCCCCTTTACAGCTTTTTCTGATAGTCAGTGCTTTGCCACAACTGTAGCTGAGACACCATGTGGGATGAACATCTGTTACAAGGGAGTATGAAAAAGTTGCTGTCTTGACATCTTGTTTGTTAACCATCTCAGGATTATGTCAATCACTGGGGCTTTTGTTTGTTGTTGTTGGGGTGGTTTTTTTAACAATATATCCCTTCAAAACCAGGGAACAGGGAAACACATTTTGTGACTGCCAGAGCAAATTCTACCTGATTACCAGCAATAGCAGTAAGGTTGGTCTCTCTGCTTCCTGTACGTGGCACACTGTTCAGAACCTTGAAAGCTCAATAATGGAATTTAAATCTTTGGGGCATACACAGGGACATCTGAATAAAATGCAACATACGTGTGATACTCAAAGGGTCAACTTAGATGATCTAACTGCTTTTCCCTGGTCTTAAACTCTTTGATTCTTCACCCAGATCAAAGGGGTTATAACAACTGCTTCACCTCAGTTATTTAGAGATTTGTTGGTACCATAAAGATGCAGAAATGTACCAGATGCTGCCTTTTGAATAAATTAGCTACAGTTTTGCATGCAAAAAAATATAAAAAAAAAAAAAAAAAAAAGAAAAAAAAAAAAAGAAACAGATCTAACTCCCTTGTCATTACACTTCTCCAGAAAAAGTTCTATTATATTGAGGTCCACCCTGGAGTAGGTCACCCACTGAAACTGCTCCTGTTACTGTCACAATTGAGAAAGCCATTAATTCAGAAAGTTCCCCCATCAGTTCATTAACAGGACCTATACACATCCCTCTACCACTCCCAGTCCACAGCCACACCTGCAGAGACTTCTTCTTACTAATAACAGTACCAGAACAGTTAGCCACCCCCTGATTCAGAACATCACTGTTCAGGTGCAGCAAATTCAGTTGTTAAAATTCAGCATGCATCTGTGTGCTCTTTCACAACCATCATGTCCTAAAGAGTGTTACTAAACATGAATATCCTGGGTCTGATCTGAAATCCATAAGAAGTTTTTGGGTCATTTTCATGGCTTCCAGCAGGCAGTATCTCAGACCTCATTGCCATTTGGAGTAGGAGGTGAAAGTCAGATATTTTAAATAGATCTTACTACAACTTGTGGGATAACAGTCAGGGAGCTCAGACTCCAGGTTTTTTGCCATCAGTATCAAAAGCTCCTGCCCCAGCACCATTCCAGAACTGTGGTCCAGATCAATTAGGAGGGACAACAGACCTTTAAGAGAATTATTTGTGAAAGGCCTCTTCTTTCCCTAGGTTCCCCCCCCAGAAATGGCTGTGTTCAGCCCCACCCAGCTGGTGTCTAATTGGATAACTGCAGCTAACGGGTGTTTTTTCTTGCTGACATTACACCTTTCCTCATCTCTGACTATAACCTTCATGAACTTCAGCTGAAACCTCTGAGGTGAAGGGAATATAAACTAAGGATCATAGCAGTGTTCCCCTGAAGGAAACTCTCATTAACATGAAGAGCAAGCTAATCACTTGGCCATTAATATCACTGAAAGCCCCCTGCCAATTAACTTTGTGGAAAGAGATGTATCTTGTGCGCTAACAAAACACACCAGGCAAAAATATCAGGCTCTGTAGAAAGAAGATATAAAAAGATGCTTTTCTACTGCCAACTGTTTTCAAAGCTGAACTTGAAACAAGTGACAAAGCAGTAGTTATTGTACAACAGACTGTGCGGTTGCCATGAAAACCGAAAGTTTCAGGACTCTTAGCTATCATTAGGATCCTCACTGGCACACTGAATCTTGATAGTTACAGGGTACAAAATAGGAACCCCAGTGGGACCACCTACCCAGTAATTTGAATGTTGCTGTGTAGGAGGCCAATATTTCAAGCAGACTTCGTGTGTGTGTTCAGGGTAAAACTAGGATCCTAATAAGCTGCAAAAATGTATATCATCTGTCCTTCACCAGTAAGACTAATTTCCTCTGATGATAATTTCTAAAACAGGCTGTGAAAGCTGAAATTTTAAAATGTTGTGAAAAGCAATAAAACAACAAAATCAGTCAGAGCAAGCATATGAAATTAATATGTGATAATCCCTCCCTTGCTGCAGCCAGGAGATTTTATTTTTAAGTTACATTTTAAAAATGTCTACTGCAAAGAATAAAAACAGTGGGGATGTGATAATACCAAACAGCACTGACTGAGAAGAAAAAAAAAAACCTGTCCAAATCTGCAAAAACAATATCTGTTATTTTCAGAGCAGGATGAATTTTTAAATGACAATGTGCAGAGGGGAAAATAAAAAAGGGCTATCCTTGGAGTAACACCATTCAGACAGATCCTCAAAAAGGCCTCAGATACCCTTCTGGCAACCCTGAAATCCCTCCCCATTCTTTACCAACCTGTGGAGTAACTGGCACCAACTGTGTTCCCATATGTAAACCGTGCTGCTTTGCTATGGAGAGAAATCAGGAAGAGAAATACATGTTCCCAAGCTTCAAATACTTCTACTGCATTGGAAGATGGAACCATTTCTTGACTATAAAGGGAGGTGATTTTGAGGAGGACACAAATTCTTATTTTCTCCATAAATAACTGACTAATTTTTTATTGTCTCTACTGGTTGTGTTTCATCAAGGTATAATGAGAGAGTTTGCAGAGTTTAAATTTCCTAATTCCAAAGGCACTGTAAATTAAAAAAAA